>WEKX01010336.1:23823-79098 GCA_013390025.1 Pitta sordida
TCCTACTCTCCCTCCGCCCCACACATCCTACAAGGGAACTTTTTATTTTGGGCAGCGAGGGGAGTTCCAGTGCAACCACTCTTGACGTCAGGAGTCCGCATCGCTGGCATTGGGACACACCGGACTATGCTCTCCATGTTCCACTGGTGCCGGCAGAGCTGAAACACGGTGCTGAGTCGGTGGATCCGCTCCTGTCCACTTGGGTTTAAATCTCCTGTCCGCCGCCACCCTGAAGTCAGCTTTGGCAGCGGCAACTGTCCCCTGCTGTCCCCCGGTTCACAGCCATGCCGCACCACCGTGCCCAGAAGTGCCAGCATGGCACTGGTCCCTTTGTGCCAGCAGCGCGGCAGCACTCCCAGCTTCACAGAGATGGGACTGGCTCCCCTTTCTCCTAAATGGTGAGAATGAAGCATGTATGGCAAGTCTGGTGGGTGATGATGGCGCGGGGGACCAATTATATATTCCTAAGCTCATTATATATTCACAAGCTGATGGGTTCGTGGTACATTCTGCGCACGCGCCGAGGTCGCACAGCTTGCTGAAAAATCACCCGCAACTATTCGATCCCACAAATAACAGATCGCGGCTATGCAGAGGATCACTGTATCTCTTATGTCAATGGCATGCTTGTTGAAATTAAATAATGCTCATGGATGATTGTCCAATCAACTCTGTAGCTTTGCAGACTTCTTAGGCTTTCAGCTGCCTTCTAGAGTCACACTGACATCCTTATATCGCTGCTTTTAAAAGCAGTTTTAAAAACAGAAACATTTAAATGGTCAAAATGTTAGTGACATTACTAATTACTATTATTTATTGTAAAGATTAAGTATTTCCAAACTGTATTGGATTTTGTAGATCAGCTTACAGAAAAATGCTTCATGTTGACAATATTTTGATTTTTTTCCCCTTAGGCAAACTAGAAATTATTTTTATATATATATTTGAGGAAACTCTAAGTAGTAAATTTGATGTTGTTTTCAGTAAATACATAAACTGATATTACTTGTTCTTATAGAGTTATGTCCTGTTGTCATTCACAACTCTACCAGTCTATCTCAAAATTATTTCTTGTTCTTCACTTTGTCTGTTAATATTATTTTAAATTCAAGAATGAAATGAAGCC
Source organism: Pitta sordida (assembly GCA_013390025.1). Classification (NCBI taxonomy): domain Eukaryota; kingdom Metazoa; phylum Chordata; class Aves; order Passeriformes; family Pittidae; genus Pitta; species Pitta sordida. The sequence goes on from WEKX01010336.1 coordinate 24,950, forward strand.
AACAAACATCAATATGCTCTTATATGTTTGTGGTGTTCTCATTTTTTTCTTATTTATTAGAGTAGAATATATTAAAAATTGCATGCTGAAGGATTGCAGAAAAGTCTGATGTTGAAGAGTGAACAGATCGTTAGGCTTCTCTGTGGCTTTATTAATCTCTTAAAGTGACCAGATTGATATAACATCTGTTAACAGGACCATTAAGTAATCCACCTAGACATGGAGCTATTAACAGAGCCTTTTATAGTTCCCTCCTTGTCCTGGGTCACTTAAGATAAAACATGAATTAAATTTATAAATACTTGAATGATATATATAGAGAGAGAAATAAGAACTTTACTGGGAGAAATGGAAAAAAATAAATTTAATATAACAAATATATATATATATATATNGGGGAAGATAAGAAAGGAATCCTCCATTATCCAAGGTGAGGGACTATGGCACATGATGGCTTCTGTAGCCATGATTTGAACTTGGGTTACTGAAACTTCCCATACAGATTCCAGGACCCCAGCTTTAAAAAAGAGCAGCAAGTAATGCAAATTTCAGCACAGACTGGAAGTCCTTAGCAGTAGAGGTCATGATTTTTGAAACTTTCCTCTTCAACTCACTTTCTTGTAACAAGACATACTTCCTATTGTAATTTCATGTCCTTGGGGATGAAGGCTTTAGCAGAAATGCTGAACATAACCAGACTTTCCATAAAACAAGAGTTGGCAATATCAGGAACAATTGCATAGCTTCAAGCAAGCAAAGCAGAGAACAAAACAGCAGTTGCTTAAACTGGCCTATTAATCTTTAAAAGTGTTCCTGGATGCAGGTAGGAGCATTCTGACTAGTCTCAAAAGAGAGATTTAGTTATTTTTCTTGTCAGAAATGTTAACGTTCAAGTGAATTTTCAGAAGTCATTTTATAGTGCTTTTTAATGTTATCAGGGTCTGGGACAGACCCTTAAATTCAGGACCCCATTTATTTTCAGCATAGCATTTATCTCTATATCTAGCAAGAGATGTATTCTTACTGTACCCAACCAGTTGGGACAGAGGGACAAAACACAGAACCCACCAGAAATGAAGGAAAATATTAAAATTGCTATTGTCATACAATTGTTACAACATTATATTCTTAATCATTCCTTTATCCCCACGCTTGGTCTTTGTTCAAAAACACTGCAAACAAAATATGGCTCTTTTGGATAAATACAAAGTTCAATCTTATTTTGGCTAGAGGATACGTTGCATCTGTTCCTCAGATGGGATTATGTGAGGTTTTGGCACAACCATGTCTCTTATTTGCATACATTTCCTAGTAACATTAGGGCTCAAACCCCAATGAAGGGTCGGCTTTGCAAGGTTTATAGTACAGGGAACACCCAACGCTGCTCTCTGTAGTCCTGGGAGCAGTCTCATCTGCAGCAGCCACTTTACTGGCTGCACCAGGCCATGCCTGAAAGTTTTGATCTCCATCCCCCTGCTGGTGAAACCACTACCACCTGCCCCTACCACACACAGCCCTTTCCTTGGAGCGCTGGCACAGCCCCACTGCCCAGGACATGGCAGGAAACGGGGGGAGTAGGGATGAGGGGGCAGCGGTGGCTGGGGCAGGGAATCTGGCAGTCTGTTTTCCCTGCTGCTAGATCCAGGCCGAGCCAGAGCCGAGCCCAGCTGAGCAAATGTTTCATATCAGACAAATTTGCCTGGTCTTGCTTGTGAGAAAAGGTCAGCGATGCACCACTTCCATTTGCAAGTGAACTGGGATGCTGCCTCCACTTGCAAAAGCCCAAAGTCCAAAGGGAAGGAGCTGGGCAAGCTGAATGCACCCCAGTCAATGGCAGCCCTGCCACCCTCCCTACTGCCTCCTGCCACAGGGAGCGACTACGGGCTCCCTCATCATCATAAGACAGGGAGCAGGGGGTTGCCACAGGGTGCCACTAGCATGTTATCAGCCCAGGAGATTGCAATTTGCCTCTCTGCACAAGCTGGACCTGGGATGGGCGGCGGTGGCGATGGCAGCGGCAGCGGATCCTGTGCCCTCATGCCTAGCAGAGGGAGACCCACCATGGCCCCATGGCAAGCTCCACTCCGAGTGCCGAGTCTGCTGCGAGTTGCTGCACCCTCTAGGTTTAAACACATTTCATTTTTCATCAGTTCCCCCGTCAGCCACCATCTTGGCCAACCATGGAGTGCCTCACGGTGGCAGCACTCTCCTGACCCGTCACACAGCACAGGGAGGTACCTGGAATTCTCCTCAAGGCTGAGGTTGGCGAGGCTATAGGAAGATGGTTAGAATCTAAAGGGTGCTTTAAGAAACTGCACAAGCAGAGTCTTAAGGCTTTTCAAATCATTCATAATATCGCCTTGAAGCATCAGAAATAGAAAAATGTTTTGGTAATAGCTCTTTAGGAAAACAGCAAATGTTCCCTTTTTATGGCAAAGTAGAAACTGCTGTATGAGCATGAAATAGCAGAACTTTCTGCTAATGGCTTTCGTGTGTATCACTTTGCTTAGCCAATAAAACACTAACTAGTTCACGTGAACAATAGCAATAATCCAATCACCTGTGGGAATTAGGCGCATGCACGTTTTAAAGTGTAAATTGCTTGGCAAGCATGAATTAGCAAAGATGTGCTATATATTATCTGTTTGAAACCTGAATAAACGAGCCTAAACTGCTAACTCCTATGGGGTTGTTGCTTGGATCTCCGAAGTCCTGCCTTTCTTACTACAACAGGGCAATGGGTGAGCCTTAGTTACATATTTATGAGCTTATTTACATACNGAGTGCCGAGTCTGCTGCGAGTTGCTGCACCCTCTAGGTTTAAACACATTTCATTTTTCATCAGTTCCCCCGTCAGCCACCATCTTGGCCAACCATGGAGTGCCTCACGGTGGCAGCACTCTCCTGACCCGTCACACAGCACAGGGAGGTACCTGGAATTCTCCTCAAGGCTGAGGTTGGCGAGGCTATAGGAAGATGGTTAGAATCTAAAGGGTGCTTTAAGAAACTGCACAAGCAGAGTCTTAAGGCTTTTCGAATCATTCATAATATCGCCTTGAAGCATCAGAAATAGAAAAATGTTTTGGTAATAGCTCTTTAGGAAAACAGCAAGTGTTCCCTTTTTATGGCAAAGTAGAAACTGCTGTATGAGCATGAAATAGCAGAACTTTCTGCTAATGGCTTTCGTGTGTATCACTTTGCTTAGCCAATAAAACACTAACTAGTTCACGTGAACAATAGCAATAATCCAATCACCTGTGGGAATTAGGCGCATGCACGTTTTAAAGTGTAAATTGCTTGGCAAGCATGAATTAGCAAAGATGTGCTATATATTATCTGTTTGAAACCTGAATAAACGAGCCTAAACTGCTAACTCCTATGGGGTTGTTGCTTGGATCTCCGAAGTCCTGCCTTTCTTCCTACAACAGGGCAATGGGTGAGCCTTAGTTACATATTTATGAGCTTATTTACATACTATAGCTTCACGGCTCACACTACACCTGTGCAGACAGGAATTATCATGGGAAGAAAATCTCGTGATTACAGTGAACTCCCAATACTCGCAGGCTGTTGGGTCTGGTCCACCTCCCGCGACTTGTGAAATCCGCAAAGATAGTGAACCCACTACGTAGTCGAGTATGCCATGCCCATAGCCATGCCCCCTCCCCATATAAGGTCTGGAGGATGGTCCTGAGGGCGGGGCTTGTCTCAGTTGTCTGGCTGTGTTATGCTGAGGCGGGCACAGGTTGCGGGGCGGCACGGCGGCGCATCACAGGGCGCATGGCGGGGGGGGGATGGTTGGCGAACAGCAAGACCTGGGGCCGAACCGACTGGGGTCCTGGTACATTCTGAGTATGTGCCGAGGTTCCGCAGCTCACGGAAAAAATCACCCACAAATACTGAAGTTTGCAAATAGCAGGCCACGAATACGCGGGGGATCGCTGTAATTGAAAACGCAAAGAGCAAAACCAAGAAGAGGCAGTGGTTCCCTGTAATAGGGTCACCATGGTACAAAAGATGGAGGGCTATAGAAGAATTAAGAGTTTTATTATGATTAAATCAGGTCAGGCATGTCCATTTTAACTGTAGAAATCCAGTCTCCATCAACATTGCAAGAGTCTTTTTAATTTCTTTAACCAGTATGCTTATTGAATGCTTAGAGACTGCAAGCATGGTGAGGTACTAAGACATACAGGTCTAATCACAGAATTTTCACAGAATATTATGAGTTGGAAGGGACCCACAAGGATCATCTAGTCCAACTCACCATCTAACACCCGTAAAGAGACCGAGAGCACATCGCAGAGNGTATTATCTGCACAGGCCTTGAAAACGTCTTTGTTGCGCAGTAGTAAAGGGAGAAGGAATGTAACTAGTCACACACAGAGCAAGCTGAAATCAGAGTCTACTGTTTCATGTAATAGCAGGGTAGAAAACAAAGGTTATGTTGCCAGTAGGAGTCTTTGTCTCAAAGAATCACACAGAATCACAGAAAATTATGAGTTGGAAGGGACCCACAAGGATCATCTAGTCCAACTCACCATCTAATACCCGTACAGCGACCAAGAGCAAAGCTGATGGTCATGCTTCCAAGTACTTCTACGATTAGAGCAGGTTTTGTTAATGCTGGAACACATCATTTGCATCTAGTCTCTTTGAGATTAGATACTAAGGAATGGGTATGTCCCTTATCCTTGCCAACAGTCCTGCAGGCTTAGTTGGATATAGGGAATTACAAGGAAATGTACTGTTTCTTTCCTAGCCTTATGCGTATTATCTTTTATTACCTATTGACCAGGTGTTTGAATGGAAAATCTTTTATCCTCAGTGGTTAAATAAAAACTATGTAGCAAGTCAGAATAGGACATCTTTAAGAATGTAATGGCAATACTTAATGTCTCAACCTAATAAATATTTATTTATAATAATCATTATATTATTTATCAATAAAATAAAAAGTATTAGGAAGTGCCAGGTTCCACACAAGGAACAATAAAGTCAATATGTCTAACATTATGCTTTGCCAGACCTTAGTGCATTCGCACTTTTTAATGAAATGTCAAGTGTTGAATGCTGTCTTGTGAAGGAAAAAAATGCTTTTCCTCTATCACACTCAACACACTAATGTTTTTCTTACAGTTGTCCTAAGAGTGTATTTTTCAGATACTAACAAGAAATTAAAGAAATACAAAATAATATGTCATAAAGAAGAAACATCTGAAAAAGATACCACTGCAGAGGTAATTATGTCACAGCATAGTATTTGTTTGGTATATAAGGCAATCTTGGTGCATTGTTTTTTCCCTTGGAGCTTTAGTGTCCTTTATTTTTCTTTAAAACTACTGATTTTAATTACAGTTGTACCCCGTCACTTGCGAGAAACAGGACAGGCCATGGGCTTCGCAAAAAGCTAAACTTTGGAACAAGAGCAGGTCGTTAATATGCATGCAGGTCACGCCCATNATATGTCCCTTATCCTTGCCAACACTCCTGCAGGCTTAATTGGATATAGGGAATTATAAGGAAATGCACTGTTTCTTTCCTAGCCTTATGTGTATTATCTTTTATTACCTATTGACCAGGTGTTTGAGTGGAAAATCTTTTATCCTCAGTGCTTAAATAAAAACTATCTAGCAAGTCAGAACAGAACATCTTTAAGAATGTAATGGCAATACTTAATGTCTCAACCTAATAAATATTTATTTATAATAATCATTATATTATTTATCAATAAAATAAAAAGTATTAGGAAGTGCCAGGTTCCACACAAGGAACAATAAAGTCAATATGTCTAACATTATGCTTTGCCAGACCTTAGTGCATTCGCACTTTTTAATGAAATGTCAAGTGTTGAATGCTGTCTTGTGAAGGAAAAAAATGCTTTTCCTCTATCACACTCAACACACTAATGTTTTTCTTACAGTTGTCCTAAGAGTGTATTTTTCAGATACTAACAAGAAATTAAAGAAATAGAAAATAATATGTCATAAAGAAGAAACATCTGAAAAAGATACCACTGCAGAGGTAATTATGTCACAACATAGTATTTGTTTGGTATATAAGGCAATCTTGGTGCATTGTTTTTTCCCTTGGAGCTTTAGTGTCCTTTATTTTTCTTTAAAACTACTGATTTTAATTACAGTTGTACCCCGTCACTTGCGAGAAACAGGACAGGCCATGGGCTTCGCAAAAAGCTAAACTTTGGAACAAGAGCAGGTCGTTAATATGCATGCAGGTCACGCCCATTGCCCCATCCCCCCGGCACTCCAGAGCGCTGCGGGCACTTTTCTGCTTCTCCCCTCGGGCTCTCTGAGCATGGGGGAGAAAAGGGAACCGTTTCTGAGCCCACTCTGACTCGGGAGATGCCCTCCCCCCCGCACCCCGAGAATCCGCGGGCCTCTCTGGGCCGCCACGACCATGCACTCACAGCCCAAACCCCGTGCCACTGCTCCCGTCCTCTCCCCAGCCCCGGTGCTCATGCCCATCACGCACTGCCTGCCGTGCATCGTGCTCAGCCTGTCGTGTTGTTAGAGACACTGCAGGAAGTATATACAAATAAATGGAATATCACCCTTGTTATTGCTCTTTAATTTTATAATAAACAGTGTTATGTTATGATGCTAAAATTTATCTAGATTCATCACCTAAAAATTGAAGCAAAAAATCACAGAATTATTAGAGTCAGAAAGGACCTTCAAAGATAATGTAGACCATTCTCCCTGACACAGCTGGAGACACCTTTCACTAGATCAAGTTTCTCAAAGCCCTGCCCAATTGAAAATGTCCACTTGAAACCAAATGTAAAAAAAGAACCACATATAATGAAATTAAACATTACAGTTGTACCCCGTCCTTCGCGAGGAACGGGACAGCCCACAGGTGTCATGAAACGTCAAACTCGCAAATATGTGCAGGTCATTAATATGCACACAGGCCACGCCCATTGCTCCACTCCAGCCAATCAGGAGCGCTGGGGAGCCTCTTTGACTCCTCCCCACGGGCTCTCGCATCACACAGGAGGAAAGAGAAGCATTTCTGCGCCCTGTCTGCCTCGGGGGACCCCCCCGAGAATCCCTAGACTTCTCTTCAGCCACGCTGTCGCTTCCGCATCTGCCACCAGCAGTGAAAACCCCGTGCCGCTGCTCCCCTGCCCTCTCCCCGGCCCCCATGCTTATCTCGGTCGTGCCCTCGCCCCGTGCCCCCTCCCCGCGTCCTGGCCAGGACAGTGGAGTGAGCATGTCCCACTGACATGCCGTGGCCAGCCCCACTTTTCCTGGGCCACTTCCCTTCCCCGCCCGTAGCCGGGGAAAGAATAACACAGACGCACACACACAAGCACTGTCCGCTCGCAGCTTGCAAGTGCTCTGCGCACACAGGCGGGCGAGCGACACTCAGGGACCTGCATTAATTAAGCATAGGCAGGTGGAGGACTCATCCCCACCTGGTGCCTCACACCACACAGGACCCTGCTCTGACTTCTGCAGTGGCCATCCCGGTCCCACAGCCCCCAGCGAGCCACAGAAATCACGCGTCCTCCCTGCCTTCTGGCCCCAGTCCCACTCCAGAGGTAGAGCCGGCACTGCCCCTCAGCAAACCAGAGTCATTTGCGCATGCGTCAGCAAGGGAACCTTGGAAATGCCTGAAACCGGACTGTGGGGAATTTATATCGCAAATCACCAGGGTCGCAATGGTGAGGTCGCGATGCACTGGGGACGTACTGTATCTCCAAGCGTTTAGAAACAGTATTACTAGGACTTATGAGGATTACATCTCATCTAAAAGAAAGTACCTGCTATAGCAATGATTTCTAATAATGATCAAAATTAATCCTTGGGCAGACAGCCAACACAAATCCCATACATAGTTTAAAAGCTTAAAAAGCCATAGACAGTTAAATGGGCCTCTACATTAGTAGAGGTATGAATATAGGGCTGATCCTACACTCAGGAGTGAATTTAGCACAGATAGGAGTATTGCTTTAGTGCTGACTGAAAAAAGGGGAGAAATAGGAAATGACACAAGACTTCCCTTTTCCTGTGTCACTTCCCTATATCCCACATGATTTTCATGTAAGTCCTGTTATTTGTATTCTGTCCTCTCTTTGTTTATGGCATCTATGGCATCTGTTTGAGAGGTTACCAGATGAGGAAGTGTAGTTTACCTGCTGATGTATGGAATTAAAGTCAAGATATATGCTCAGAAGACAGCAATTTTCCATTCATAATAAAAATTTCAACTGCTAAATGAACTCCAACTGAATTAGTTAGGAAGACTACAGCCATACCTCTGCATTCATGGATTACGGATCTCCTGCAGGTCCCATGGAACCTTTAATCTGTCAATACGGGTCAGACATTAATATGGCAAATTATTGCCAGAAATACGGCAACTTTGGAACACTGCAACGTCCAGGCTCCTTACAGGCAGCGAGGAGCGTGGGAGTCAGGGTTTTTTCCCTTTAACTGCAGCAGCTAGCGCTGGCAGAAATGCTTTGTCTGAGGCTGTGAATATCTGCGTACGCACATACGCAGATAGGCGCTGGCAAGTCCAGGCTGGCTGCTGGGCCCGAAGGGCCAGAACAGGCCCCACGTGGGTCTCTGCGTTACAGTTAAAGACTTCCTGAGTCCTGGCAGGGATGACCGGGGTCAGGGCCACCTGCCCTGGCAGTTCAGTCCCACAGTGCTTTGTGAATAACTGAGTAAAAACTGCAGGAAATATTTTTGTGAATATGAGAAGCCATGAATAAGAAAGCGTGAATAGTTGAGGTATGACTGTACTTGGTTTCTCTTGTACAAGGTAAAAAACTGAGTCTCTTGCTATGAAGCAACAGCATTTTTTTCTAAGAAATAAGCAGTTTGTATTCTTTCAAGTGCCAAAGATTACCAATTTATGCACGTTTGCTTGTAACATTGGAAGATTATGATCTACTAAAAATCTTCAAGCATCTGCTTATACTTTCTGAAAGGATTCTTAACTCTGACCAAATAGAGAACTGAAAAAATAAGCCACTTGAACAGCAGGTTTTCTACCATGCTCATGGTTTCCAAGCTCGGAATTCCCAAATACTGAAGCACTCTTAGAAGTTCACTAATATTTAAAACCACATCAAAATATCTTGAATATTTCATATGTTTGTAAATTCCTATAAAGATACGGGTTATTTTTTTTAGTGCCTGGTGCATTTGACTCTCTTTAGGAGTTAAAAATAATAGCTAGGATTTATAGATAATATTTTAAATACAACTGATGCAAGTTTGATTCAGATTGTCTCCAATACTATAGGATAAAATTGTCTCTGATGCCTGTTAAAAAATAATTAATACTTAAGTGACGTCTTAATCAAGTAACAACGAAATTGCTTTTCCAGCAGTAAGTCCATGGAGATGGATACATGCTATGCAGAGTGTTTTGTACAGTACCTGATATGATGGTTCTTCTACCAAGCAGAAAATCCTGTGTGTAACTACAAAATAATCAATGTATGTTTGTAATTTCCTATCGACAGGAACTATTATACTGAATTGTATAGACCTACTGAAATATGTAATTTAAATGTTCACAAAACTTTCATTTTCTTAACAGCTCTCTTCACTTCTTTGTTTTCTGTTCACTCGACTGGTTTTGTAGTTTAGTCACTACTTCAAAAGCATTGTCTAACGGATGATAAACATGAAGTCTTATTTTTTTTATCTGAAATTTCATAGATGATATTTTCATTTCAGAAGTAATTTGGTAGTTTCTAAGTAGATTGTATGGCTGTTAAGTTTATAAAACACTGCTTGTAGCTGTTCTGCATTCCTTTAGTTCTAATAGTTCCTACTTTCATGTTAATATTACTAAAATGAGGGTTAAGGCAAGTTAGTTGTCTCATTGTCCTTATAATAATTGAGAAGACCTTTTATTTCCCATTGATTTGCCTTAAATAAAGAAACCCAGAGGTTTTCACTTTTTCCCTCCCTCTCTTAGGAAACAGATCTCATGACCTTCAACATCTCAATGCACCGCTCTTGGTGGCGGGAACATGGGCCTGGCTGCATACGAAGGGTGGTTCGTCCTTCTGCCCCTGGCATCCTCGAGGATTACTCCTACGTCTCTGTGACAGGCTGCATCATTGATTTCCAGTACCTAGAGGTGATTCACAGTGCTATCCAAATACTTCTCTCTGTAAGTTCACATTTCTTTTCATACTGGGATTCTATCAGTCCTTTCACATGGAGCCTGCTGCTGTTGCGTGTCCTGGAAGGGGGATGTAGTAGTTATGTATAGCAGCACAAATTTTTGATTGTATTTTGATTTATAGAATTATATACATGTTATTAAAATGTGCACTGCACTTTTCTTTCCCTATTTCTTTGAGAAAGTACAGAGCTTTCTCTGTACTGTCATCTGCAAGGATTGAGCCTCTGTTGGGGCATGTGTAAATTAATTCGAGTTCTTGGCTCTCATTCATTAAGACATGTACAGCATCAGAGAGCAGACTTATCCAAAACAAATTTGCTTAAACCTTTCCGAAATTCAGTCAGGGACAGCATTTATTCAGCCCTAAATGTATATATGTTTTACATGGTACATGGCTAAATTTCTTCACAAAGTAAGATATGACTCGATGATCCTTGTGGGTCTCTTCCAACTCAGAATATACTGTGAGGTTTAGACTGAATGTTAGGAAGAGGTTTTTCAGAGAGAGAGTGATTGCTCATTGGTATGGACTGCCCAGGGAGGTGGTGGAGTNATCAGGAACTGTTTTTGTTACATTTAGCCATGTAGTACAGTCCTGGTCAAATGGCAGGAATACAAATATTGATATTATAATAATAGAATAAACATGCTTTATATATACAAACTAAGAAAAATATGAAAATTTTAAAAGTATAGACATTATGTAATAATTATAAAGCATAATAGCTTCCCATGTTTTAAGGATTCTGTCATTCTGGATACAATTCATTACAAACTCAAAATGTGCCAGGAACTTATAAGGCATGACTTTGAAATAAATAGTTGCCAGTTTCAGATACTTCTTTGACTGATATACACAAAATTAAAATACCATACACAAAGTAAGGTTTTCCTCCAGTTTTATTATCTTGCTGTCCCATCTGCTAATCAGTTTTCATTCAGTTTACATTCTGAATTGTAATTTAGGTTTGTTTCATTTACTGTTACACAAGACAGATGTCACCACCTAGATTATCAAATTAAGGGCATTTTCCTATCGTTTTCTGAGTACTGTTGGCCTGAGGAAGTTCCCATCGGTTTTGGATGCATAACTGCTTCCTTGGTTGGAGTACCAATATCAATTTTTAGGTAAAAGGTCACGTAAGTTGTCTTTTCAGAATACCGAAGAACTGTAGATCAGATCAATTTTTTAATTTTTTTTTTCGTTTTCCTGGTAACTAATCCCAAAAGCAGCCTATTCTTCCCTGGNCTATCTTGCTGTCCCATCTGTGATGTGTTATGATTAGCATACCATAAGTATGCTAATCAGTTTTCATTCAGTTTACATNTAACTACTACCACTTGCAAAGTAAAAGTTATCTTCCGAATATATCTCGTTCATTCATTTAAAATTATTGTCAAATATTATTTTTATATGTTTTTCAAACTCAGAACATTTCTCTTTTAAAAGGAAAAGAAAGTACATGTGCTTACATCTGCTTACATTGTTACTTTTAATATATGGATTTTTTTAAATACTTCTTCACTTTTATAAGGAAAAAGAGTTACATTTTTTTCTAACTTTTGTGATTGTTAACAAATTTAGTGTTTGGTGGAAATACAGCTAGTTGCTAGTTGCTGAAATCAGGAACTGTTTTTGTTACATTTAGCCATGTAGTACAGTCCTGGTCAAATGGCAGGAATACAAATATTGATATTATAATAATAGAATAAACATGCTTTATATATACAAACTAAGAAAAATATGAAAATTTTAAAAGTATAGACATTATGTAATAATTATAAAGCATAATAGCTTCCCATGTTTTAAGGATTCTGTCATTCTGGATACAATTCATTGCAAACTCAAAATGTGCCAGGAACTTATAAGGCATGACTTTGAAATAAATAGTTGCCAGTTTCAGATACTTCTTTGACTGATATACACAAAATTAAAATACCATACACAAAGTAAGGTTTTCCTCCAGTTTTATTATCTTGCTGTCCCATCTGCTAATCAGTTTTCATTCAGTTTACATTCTGAATTGTAATTTAGGTTTGTTTCATTTACTGTTACACAAGACAGATGTCACCACCTAGATTATCAAATTAAGGGCATTTTCCTATCATTTTCTGAGTACTGTTGGCCCGAGGAAGTTCCCATCGGTTTTGGATGCATAACTGCTTCCTTGGTTGGAGTACCAATATCAATTTTTAGGTAAAAGGTCACGTAAGTTGTCTTTTCAGAATACCGAAGAACTGTAGATCAGATCAATTTTTTAATTTTTTTTTTCGTTTTCCTGGTAACTAATCCCCAAAGCAGCCTATTCTTTCCTGGACCTTACAACCTATTTAATTTTGAAAACACTTTTATGTAGCAATAGTAGCACAACAAACCATTTTACAGTGTAACAAAAAACTTTATTGGCATAACAAATCATTTTATCATGTTAACCCTTGTCCAAATGGCTGAGAATCTGAACAGTTCCATTTGATAGGGAATTAGAGCCTCTGTAAGAAGAAATTCCTCTAGGGGTAAATATTGGATACCTGTTGAGATATATAACTCACTAGCAGCATTTTTTAAAGGTGAGGGATTTTAAAATTATTTTAAGTGGTATAAAAAAATTTATATGCACAGAATGCTGCAGCTACACTGTGAAGCAGAGACCTCTCAAGCCAGGGTTCAATGAGGCAGCTCTAGAGTTTGCAACTGTATAACTTCATAAGTGCTGCAAAAGCAACATCAATAAATTTTGGCAGAGCAACAGGCTGACACAACCAGACTGCTTCTGGGCCAGGAACCATTACAGATGAGGGACAATCGCATAAAGCCCACAACCTTTCTCTTGAAGAGTCATCTGGTTTTCATCACACTATAGATCCTGGCAAAGTTGTGATACAGAGAGATTATGAGAACTGGATTTTTCCATAGTGAAGTAAAAAGGAGTAAACATACCTGCCTAAAGTAAAGTTATCAGTGGGGAGTAGTTTTTCACATACACTACAATAATATAAGTTACATAAGTTAAGCATGCTAAGGAAGCTGGATACTAAGGCAAACAGGCTCAACTGCTTAACATTTCTGCTGGTGGCCTCAGCCTCCAAAACATGCTGGTGTATTCAAGCCATCCAGCGGGAATATTCCCTGGGACTCCTTATTAAAACTGTATCTGGGAACTGTGAGAGGAGAGTGGTGGCTAAAGCCGGCCAACCTCACATGTGTAGTGGCATAGGTGACAGCATGCCAGTGCCTGGAATGCTTACAGGCATGTAGGAGTTCCCTTCTATTGATGAAGGACTGAGGTAGGAGCTGGCAAAAAGTAGTTAGACGATCAATTTACCAAGAGGGATGGAGAAGAACATCTTGTTTTTTAATCTCTGCCAGAGAAACTATGCCCTACCTTTTTGACATGGTAGAGAAAGGTATGCATCAAGTTGTTACAGTGACATTTATGACACTGTTATAGATTGAGTTTCCATACAGGGTCATTCTGTTCTATTAAGCCCTTCTACCATCCTAATGTGAGGAAGTGTGCACACCTCGAGCTCTGCAATGAGGGATGTATATCTCTCTTGTGTCTATTGTTCTTCCACTTTCTTTCCAGATGAAGAATGGAACATGTATCTAGACTGTCCAGAAAAGGATTTGTTTCTGAGCTGTTTCTGAATGTTCTTTCACTCTTGAACATGTACCTTCTTGACGTGCAGATAGAATTCAAAGCTGAAAATACCTTGAACTTAGGCTACAAATCTGCAAGGATTGAGATGTTCTTTATTTATTGTGGGAATTAATTTCATTTATATTTGGTCTCATTCAGGCTCTTGAGAAAGTTCTGTCTTTTGCTTAAATGGTGAATTGAAGATATCAAAACTAGCAGAGCTGCTGATCATGGTTTTAGTTTGGAACTCTTTCTCTGGTACTGTAGAAACCATTGAGACCAAAACCATTAAATAGTTTTAAAATAAAGAATTTGGTCTTCATTCAGTATTGGCTGCACTAACTCTTGCACAAGAGTGCATCTGGTATGGATATAGCACTGTGACAATTCAGAGGTACATTGCATTATTGTGTAGTAGTTGGAGGAGGAGAATTTTATATCAATGTGTCTATTACTCTGCATGCAGAAGATGACAAAAACCATGTAACTGCTGTCTTCCAGGACTTGTATTAGACAAGAGCATACAAAATATACCTGCTAAACTATAATCCCTGAAAAGATGTCTTCCCAGTGTTTCGTTCAACTCAGTAATTTACAGAGGTTTTACACTTTCCCCAAAGAAAGAACAGGCTTCTAAAGCAATTTTGTGTCTAAATGCATGCTGACACATCTATCACTGGCAGAAAAATTGCAATCTCTGTGTCATAAAATCACACAGAAGGGTTGAGGTGGGAAGAGCTATTTGGAAGTCATCTGATCCAAGCCCCTTCACGCTTAAGTGGGTGAACCTAGAGCAGTCTTCCCAGGACTATGTCCAAGCAGCTTTTGAGTATATTCAGAGAGGCACCACAATCTCTCCAGGCAAGCTGTGCCAGGGCTTGATAACGTTCCAACTGAAAAAGTGTTTTCTAGTGTTGAGAGGGAACCTCCAGTGTTTCAGTTTGTTCTCATTGTCTCTAGCCCTGATTCTGGGCACTCTGAGAAGAGCCTGGCTCTGTCCTCATTACACGCTCCATTCAAGACCTGAATGCAATGCTGCAGGTGTGGCCTCACCTGCTGAGCAGAGGGGCAGGATCACCTGCTTTTATCCTCTGGCAGTACTTTACCTAATGCAGCCCAGGATATCATTTGTCTTTTTTGAGTCAAGGATACATTGCTGACACATGTTAAACCTGATTTTCACTGTGACCTCCAAGTATTTTTTTTTCTGATCTCCTTTCCAACTGGATGACCTCTTCTATATTTCAGTGTACAGGATTGTTCTTCTCAAGATGCAGGACATTGCACTTCCTCTTGTTGAACTTCATGAAGTATGTTATCCTTAAAAAAACAAAAAAAAATCATTATATTTCTAGCTCTTACCTCATTTTCTGTAATAATGGTCCTTACCTGACCAAGAGTCATAATTATTTATGTAAATTCATGATGAATAATTTTAAAAATCTAATTGTTAGTATTCTTAGACTTATCATCCATACATTTGCAGGTTCTGTTTTAATTAACCAGACACAGTGATTTCAAATATTTTCAATGTTCATTATTATTATTATAATTCATAATAATACAATCACAATGATCTGACTTAATTACTGAATATCTGTCACCAGCCAGTGCCTGCTACTGACTGCGTACAATTGTCTCACTTTGTGAATTATTTCTACCCTGCTGCCTTCAAAAAATCTGCCAAATGTTGATTATTTGATACGAAAAATAATAGTGACATTTGGTAGACAAATGTCTTTTTTCATCAGAGAAAAATATAATTTAATCTAATTTATTTTTAAAAAACATCTTTAGTGCAACTGACTTTAAAATGGGGGTTCCGAGTCCCGTGTAAATAATTAATCAAGGGAAACGCTGTGATATAGAGAGACTAAGATCATGGGCAGTGCTGGAGTGGCTTAATACATTTCAGGTGATTGACCAAGCTTTTACTACTGATCCATAACTTTGAATCCTTTTTAGGTTAATTTGGAAGACTTTTCTCCATCCTGTAAAAGAGGTTACAAACCAGCTTTTGCCCCTCCCTTCAGTCAGCCAGAGCTGCAATTTGTTTCATATACATTGAAATGTAACAAAAGGGCTAATGATGTCAATATATAATGTGGCTCCTCCGGGGCACTGCAATGGCCCCTTTCTTTCCCATTAGTTATAGCCTTGTTATTTTTATAATTGGACAGAAAAGGATGCTAGCAAACATACTATGTCTGTTGTTCTCCTAAGAAAATCCCTGTAGGAGCTGACACCAGTGCTCAGTCGGGTTGTTGGGTTTTTTTCCATTTCTTCAAGTGACATGTGATTGATTCAAAAAGCCAGTCAACACAAGCAGGTGATAGAAAAGCATGAGCTAATTGAAGTTAAGGGTTACAAGAATTATAAAATACATTTTACATCAGTGAAATAAAATTTTACTGAAGATATTACAGTTATACCCCCACATTTGCAAGAAACGGGTCATGTCAGAGGTCTCACGAAATGCCAAACTCACAAATACGTGCAGGTCATTAGTATGCATGCAGGCCATGCCCTTCGCTCCAGCCCCAGCCAATCAGGAGCACCGGGGAGCCTCTTTGACTCCTCCCCACGGGCTTTTGCAGCAGAGGGGAGGAAAGGGAAGCATTTCTGTGCCCTCTCTGCCTCGGGAGACCCCCCCCCGACAATCCCTAGATTTCTCTTCGGCCGCGGTGCTGCTTCTGCAGCTGTTGACCGCGTGTGCTCGTAGCCCAAACCCCGCGCCGCTGCTCCCGCCCCCTCCCCAGCCCCAGTGCTCATGCCCGCCTCGCGCCAGTCCTGCGCCATGCGCCACCCGTCCCACACCGCCAGCCATGCACCGCCAGCCCTGCACTGCCAGTCGCACGCCGCCGGTTCCGTGCCATGCGCCGCCGCTCCCACACCGTGCCACGTGCTGGCCCAGCAGCGTCACGCGGCTCAGCTGCAGCAGTGGAGTGAGCATGTCCCACTGGCCACTGCAGTCAGGCCCACTTTCCTGGGGCAATTCCCTTCCCTGCCTGTAGCCATGGAAACAGTAACACGTACTAGGGGAGTAACAGGGGACAGCGTGACTCATGGCCCTCCCCATGGGGCCGGGCTGGCACCGCCCCACAGGGAACTCTGGCACCACCCCTCGGCAGAGAAGAGGCACTGGGCATGCATCAGCCGGGTAAACTCGCAAATCCTTGAATCAAAACTGCGAAAAAATTGCCTTGCAAATGGGCAGAGGTCACAATGCACCGGCGATTCACTGTATATCTTTCAATGAATGTTGGTTTGCACCTTTTTCACTGTTTTTGTTTAGGAAACATCTTCTTAACAGTTAACATCTTCTTTTCATAATAAGCAATTGCACAAGTGGCATGGAAAATTAACTTTGCATTGTTTGCAGAGCTGAACTTCAACAGTTCTCCAAAAAGGGACATGAAAGATATGCCTGTTCTTCATCACCACCATCATGATAATCATCATCGTTACAAGAACAATAAAACAGAAAATAGCCAGGAACACTTGGTTATGTGAATACAGTTAAGGTGACCTGTTGGTGTCTCACAGATTTAGTAGTAGATTTAGCATGATCACCAGATTATTAAATATCAGAAGAACTTTTCCAGCCTGAGCAATCTTACAGAGGAGTTGCCAGCTTTTGGAACAGGCTGCAGAGGGTCTACAGAGGCTTGTGCAAATTAAATTACTTCAATTGCTTTGTAGTAGGTGTGTCATTGTATTTGTATAATAATTTATGCCTTGTGCAATTTCTCCATTGTTTATAGTATTGGTTCAGGGATGCATACAGCACACCTCACCTTTTCCAGTAAACAAGGCTTCAGTGTTAAAAAAATATTACCAAGAGAAACAAAAATAGTGAGAGACTGTATCTGCATGAACATTCTAGAAATGGCCTTGTCCTTCCTTGTTAGATTTAATTAGACTTCATTATTCACAGTAGCATATAGGTAGGAAAATACACAACTATATTTGTCTAATTAGCAGACCGAGTCAATAAAGCAACAATGTGAAACATGATCAAGATAAATCTGTGGGTTTCCATCTCAGTTGTCAGTGCAAGGACGTCTGCTTTTTCAGGTAGCTCATTTAAAATGAACTGAAAGCACTGATATTATAGCTATTTGCATGCCGATTTATTCATTAACTGTTATGAAAATGGATTTTTGAAAAAGAGTCTGGCAACTTCTGCAGCAGATCTGGCTAAGGGTGAGGGAATAGGAGACAACAGTTCATGCATTAGCAACACATAATAGTGCCTTCGCTTTGTCAGTTAATCTGTATGAGAACTAAATTGTTCTAGACCTTTTAGAGTGCATGTTATGGAGTTGTTTTCCATTTTACATGAAAACTACTGTGACAGTCATTTTATTGTACAAGGATGTTAATTAAATTCCAGGCAACTATTCAGAAATACTTTTATTTACAAAAAAATATATAGAGTAAAAATAAAACTTGATAATTTTAATTTTTATGGAGCTCATTAATATTTTAGTGCAAACTGTGTAGAAAGACTGGAGGTAAGTGGGAGATTTGAAAAATATTTGGGTTTTTTCCTCTTTCAACTTCTACCCCAAATTACCAACCCCATGGCAGGACCAGTGTAATAGACTGTATACCTGTAATTTAGTTACTGCAATTCTCAGACAGAAACTTTTGTTCAGTATCATTTCCAGCGTTCTCAAATAAACCTGAACCAGCACTGGGCAGGGAACTGCAGCTGCACAGTGCAGAGTATACTTGGTGGCTCCAGATTCCAATACAAGGCAGCATCTCTGCAAACAAGCAGAAGAGGTGGTGGAAGAGGTAAAGACAGGTTAAAATGTCTCAGCAAACTTTTACGCCTACATGCTGTATTTAGAGCTGGGCAGAATTCTGGATGTTGCAGTAGGAAATTGGAGATTATAAGAGAATAAAATGGAAAATGTAACTAAGATTATCAATCAAAACATATTTTTAGAGAATGCAGAAATCAAATACTTTTCATTAAGAAAAGTGGAAGCAGTATTTGCTCTGAACTTAAGTGATATTTTATTGACTCTATTGTTGGAAGCCATTAACAGTTTGACAGGCTACTGGGACACCAAAGATCTGGGAAATTCTGAAAGCCAGAGCACATTGCTCCCTACGATATTTGTCTTTAAGCCTCTAAGGACACTCGAGCTTTCAGCAGCCTCTGTGGCAATCAGTGCATGATAGCTTACTTGCAAGGTGGAATCAAATTTGTACCTCTCTGCCAAGCTGCAATTCAGTGCACAGAGCTTTGTTGCTTTGCCAACAGTGTGTTGCATCAGGTCTGCTCCAGCTGTGAAGTTGATAAACAAACCAAGAAAATTAAGTCCTTCTCCAGGCTAAGAGTTCACATGGTAATTGACAACTCCAGTCTGAATAGGCTTTACTTTGCTGCATTTTTTTAATTTCCAAAAACCACAGTTCTCAAATTGGTTTTTACACGCAGATGTGCTTTTAAGTAGTCGAAAGGTACATTTGATTCCTTAGTCTGCATATGGAGTGTAAAAGACACAGGCAAACCAGAAGTCAGCCTTCCACTGCAGTCTCACTGGACTTAACAGCAACAGATCTGTGCTCATTCATACTCATCAGGATGACTCTTTCTGCATATTGGAGTTGATGCCCATGTACCCAGACTTTCTTGGGGGGAGGAGAAAAATATTCACTGATTAAAACCTCTGTGTGAGCTTCCACTGATGGGGCATTTTTGTTTTAATCATGTACTGAATCCACAGCTTAACTCTTCCATTAAAAATTTTTGCCTCAATGTGACCTGAGTACAGAAAGAATTCTTTTCTCTCAGCTGCTGTCCCTGATGATTTGTACTGCTGTCTGTTTTGTCCTAGGGAAATAGGAGAACCCAGAGCAGGGATTTCAGTATAAAAGCAATGAAACAACTCATACTCCTTAAGCTTTGAGGGAATGATTTGATTTTCACCAAGGAAGGAAGTCAAGGTGCATATGCTCTCTTCTCAGAACTACTAACAAAAAGACAGACAAGGTTTTCTGGGAAAATATCCATTGATATAGGAAGATTGCAGTGCAGAGTAAGTTTTAAAAGCCCTGTGTTCTGTAAATGCTGCCTTCATAGCTTTTGTAGCTAGTGTTTCTGGCCCAAATTCTCTCATAAATCTGCTCATCTTTTGATTGTTCTTTGTTCACTATCTAGAATTGTGGAAAGTGTTTAACAATGTAACTGTTTCCTTTATATTCTTCAAAGCAGAGCACGGAATCCTCTGCAGATGTGAGGTCTAGCACAGATGCTTTCCCAGCACCTGTTTTATCTGACAGCTTTAAAAATGGCATGGTGGACTTGTTCCATCCTTTGCCTTAAATACCCACTGAAGTCCTATCAGCTCTCCCATGGAAGGTGCTGGGCATGGAAACAGTCTGGTTCATGCAAAATCCTCTGACACGTTGTGGAGGGAAAGGCACTGAGCTTCTGCTACTCTGGTGTCAGCCAGAGGAGATGTCTGTCACAATACTCTTCATTCACAGATTAGGTGTATGTGTAGTCTTTGGGGGAAGATGGGAAGCAGGGAGGGATTAGAGCCCATGAGACTCATTCACACAAGGTACCAGAGAGCAGAGTTTGGGTGAGACTGCAGTGTACAAAGAAAGACTCATAAAAGGTTTATACATGACTGCAGTCAAGATGTGTAAGTACAGTGATCCCCCGTTACTCACAGGCTGTTGGGTGTGGTCCACCTCCTGCAAGTAGTGAAATCCGCAAAGATAGTGAACCCACTACGTAGTCGAGTATGCCACGCCCGTAGCCATGCCCCCTCCCCTAAAAAGGTCGGGAGGAGGGTAGGTCCTGGGAGCAGGGCTTGTTTCAGATGTCTGGCTGTGCTCCGCCGAGGTTGCCAAGGATGGGACCGGCACGGGGCAGGGGGGCAGCGGCAGCGCGGCACGGGAGCAACGGGAGCGGGAGCGCGGTGGGGGGGAGCGGGGACCGAGGACGGGACTGGCTGTGTGAGCGGGAAGGCGGGGGGCGCGGAGCCGGCACCATGAGCGGCGGAGCTGGGGGCCGATCAGACTGAGGTCACGGTAGGTTCTGCACACGTGCCGAGGTCGCACAGCTCGGGGAAAAATCACCCGCAAATACTGAAGCTCGCAAATAGCAGATCGCGAATACGTGAGGGCTCACTGTATGTAAGAAGGGATGCTTTACAATATCACAGTAGTAATTTACATAGAGTTACCTGATGAATTTTCTTTTTTCTTCCGTTTTAATTTTTCTCTGGTTGTCAGGCTGGCCAAAGAATGTAAGCACTTTTAATGTACTTTTATAGAACAAGAGAAGTGAGTCATATCATGGAAAAAACCCAAAAGACATGGATGAGAAGAACAGAGCTTAAAGTTGTGGCTAGGAATAAGTATCTATAAGGATTTTTGTGTTCTCTGAGGGTTCAGAATAGATTGAGTGAAATGGATGCTTGAGGCATTTCTTTGCTGCAGTTTGATTATGATCTAAATAGGTAAGGTTACTAGTGGTCTTGAAAGGGAGACTGATGAGAATTACTTTCACTTTGTAAGTTTTTATCTGGTGTCAGTACAAAGGACAAAATCATCTTAAAGTAGAAGCCTGAAAAGCGTATTTAATTTCTTCTCACCCATGTAGAAACCTTCAGTTGACGCAATTGCTCACACGGAGGGACAAAAATGATGAATAATGATGTTGTTCTGTAATTCTGATATTAGCCTGAAAATGATAATTAAATAAATCAGGTGTTGCAAAAGATATCTACTAGATCTGTCTGAATCTATGATGAATGTAAACATTTTTCAAGCAATTATTCCTTATGAACTTTCCTTAAAGGTCCTTATGGAACTTTCCTAGCTTAACTTTCCATTACTTCCTGTGTAAATTAATGCTATGTAGATTAATTGATAATCATTGTGATTGACAGTAAAAAGTGGTAGGTAATGATACAGCCTCTTACAAGAATAGTATCATTTCCATTTTTGCCTGTGATTTCTTTGATTTATTTTATCTTGTTTATTATTTATAATGCACCTGATATCTTCACATAAATACATGCATAATATAAAAATATAGTATTTTAATAATAAATTAAAATATAAAGATCAACATAGAAAACTAAAGTTACATTCTGGTCACTTATATCAGTCAGTTTGAGTATTTATTCAAGCAATATGATGATTTTTCAAAAAGATTTTTCAAGAGAGAAATCCTGTGAGTGTTCAAAATACCCTTTTCTTTGCCTGGAGGTTTTTCTTGCAAATTTCATCTTCTTGATAGTTCTTATCACTAACAGCCAGGGGTCGACAAGTTCTCCCTCCCTGGTATTCGGGCAATACAGGTCTTGCCCAAACCTTGCCAACTGGGAAGATCCAAGAGTTTAGTTATTCTTTCTTCTTCTCCTCCTGGGACCTTGATTCTATCAGTAAACTCACATGAACATGCACTTCCTAGACCAGCCCACAGAAGACCTAAGCCTAGAACACAACTGTACAGCAAGCTTTACATCTCACANTTACTTCTTCACTTTATTTCCTTCTTTTCTCTACCACTTGTGCAGTAAGACCTGGATTAACTATAAAGAGAAGTATCTGTTCCTTCCCTGCCATGATTCTGTCATTGCTTTAGGCAAATCAACCTTTTTCAAAGGAAATCAACCTTTCTATGTATTTTGTTATGAGTACAAAGGACCAAGAGTGGGGGTGTCTTATTGAAAGCCATGCTGTGCTGGGATTTCCTACTACTGACCTCATGCATAATAGGCCGTGCTAGAAAGAGTAGCTATATTTTTTGTATTTGCTGTTAATTTCTTTCTTCTTTTGCTTGTGCATATCTTGTGTGGCCTGAAAAGGAGTCTTGGGCAGTATTAGCAGTAACAGCTACCCCAGACCATTTCAACTAACTTGCTTTAGAAAGCAACGCTCATAAGGGAGGAGGGACTCTGGGTGGTCCCCGAGCAAGCCACCCTACCCTGCCCGGCGTGCCAGTCCTGGCCCCCAGTGCAGCCCAGTCCTGCCCTGGGGGCAGCCAGGGACACTCTGGGCATGCACAGACATGGAAACGCCATGACAAATGGAGGAGTCTTTGCGGAAAAAAACACATGATGTACTGAAGCCATGAGATTTGAACCATGAAGTACTGAGGCTTTACTGTAATATAACTCTCCCTGGTAATCTTACTTAACTACTATATGACCCAAATCATTAGATCTCAAGGAAAAAACACACAAGACTTCAGAATATTTTAAATCTGCTCTTTTTCAACAGTCAGATAAAATGGATTATGAAAGTCCTGAAAAGAACAGTTCACCATTCCCTTCAAATGCTATGCTTTCTCTGTTGGTCATATTTAGTAAACGGGTGCCCTCATGTTTCCAACACACTCCATATGCATTATAGAATTTCAGTAGTTCTGTCTGGACCAATGAACCCAACAGGGCCAGAAAATGAGTTTGAGCAGCATCCTCTATTACCCGTTGTGTGTGGACATTAGTGTCTTGGTTTAAGACTGGTTTAAGACCAGTAAAGGGTTATTTATCACTCCTTGGATGACAGATTGTTAGAGATGTAACAGGACTTATTTACAAAAAAAAGGAAGAGGGAGTATAAATGGGAAATAATTTGTGTGCAAGTGATATCAGCAGCAGGGAACATAAAATTAGGACTCCCTCCCCTCCCAGCATGGAACGGGCCCCACCCTCAACATGACGGAATCCCTCAGACCCCAACTCTCACCAAAACACCAATACCCAAAAGAAAATCCCAACAACAGCAAAATACGGATGAAAACAGTAGTGATGTCCACCGGCTATCGTCAAGGAAGGACAGGCATTAACAAGGAGTAATGGATGATGCTGATGTTCCACGGAGTCAGCTGGGAGAAAACGGCAGCAGGAGGGAGACACAGGAGCCGGAATGTCAGATGATTCCCGGTGGGTGAAGAGAGGGCAAGAGAATGAGTCTCTCCCACTGTAGTTTTAAAAGCTCCCCAGTCCCTGCCCCGGTAGTGTCCTCCCTGTCCAATGGCGTAGCGCTCCAAGCCGCTGATCTTGTCTGTCTTCTGCTAACTCTAGAAGAGCTGGTGTTCTACGTCATCATCATCATGGCCGCCTCCAGATCCCCACGTGGCTGCCCCCGGCTCAAGCAGGGAACTGGGAGGGCATGCCACTGTGTGCCGTGCTGCCGTGGCAATCTGGGACCTGTCCGCTGTGCCATTCCACTCCGTACCACTGGCACCAGCCTCCTGCCCATGTGCTCCCATGGCTCACAGCACTCTGACGACAGTGAGGCAGGGGGGAAAGCCAGGGCGCGGGGAGAGCTGCATTGTGCTACCGCCCCCCCCACCCTGTGAGAAAATTGAGAAAATTCAAAGAGAAAACCAGGCACATGTGTGTTAACCCATGACCATTAGCATCATGTTTTCATAGAATCATAAACAATCCTGAGTTGGAAGTGTCCTACAAGGATCATCGAGTATAACTATTGGCTCTGCACCAGACCACCCCAAGAATCACATCATGCACCTGAAAGCATTGTCCAAATGCGTCTGGAACTCTAGGAGGCTTAAGGCTGTGACCACTTCCCCACGGAACCTGTTCCAGTGTCCAGCCATCCTCTGGGTGAAGAATCTTTCCCTAATATNACTATCCCTTCCAGTCCTGTATCCAAGTCATTTATGAAGAGGTTGAAGAGAACCAGGCCTAAGATGAAGCCCTGAAGAACCCCACTAGCGACTGGTCACCAGCTTGATGCCACCCCATTTACCATAACCCTTTGCACCTGACTCGTGAGCCAGTCAGTCACCCATTTCATGATGTGTTTACTTAGCAATGTGATGGATATTTTGCCCAGAAGGATATTGCGTGAGACAATGTCTAAAGCTTTACCGAAATCTGAAAAATCCATGTTGACTGCCAGTGATGGAGACAGCACAGATTGAGGATTGTTCCAGGGCATATGAGCCCACCCTCTTTGCTGTGCCAGGAGAGAGACAGGGGTGACAAAGACACTGAAGTACAAGCCATGCCAGACACACTACGTACCCTGGGGCATCTGGGGCTGTGCCTTGGCCCTTTTTATTTACTTCTGCCATGTAGCCCATGGAAGTAGGAGTGCTGGGGAGTTTTTTTGCTTGAGTTTTCCATGAGTAACCACCACAAATGGGATGTTTCCATGGTGTTTGTGCCTAGTGTAGTTACAAAAAATTATTTAGAACTTGGGACAATGTTCATCTTCATTTCCTGTTCCCCCCTTTTCCACACTGACTATCTGGTTTTCATTGTCCAGTATAGGAAGTCTGCATTGGCCAGTCATGAGATTACACACAGCCCTACATTTATAGAAATTCATACTTCATCTCCAGGAAATCCATCTTGAGGAAATGCACTCAATTTCACAGGAGTGTGACTGCCTGGTACTACGTCCATTATTTCACACAAACACAGTCTTCAGCTCCTATACCAATCATCAGGGATGTCTAATTTATTCTTGTAATACAGTGCCTAAAAGAGTTGGATGTTTGCTGTTGGTTTTAAGCCTTTCAGAACCCCTTCTTCCTTTATTAATTAATGGTGTTTGTCCACAGACAATTGAGATGGGACTCCATAGGAGGTCTGTAGACAAAAGGGATAAATAATGTTGGAATTTCTCAGGTGCTTGTTTTTTCATGATGTGAGATTGGCACATTCTCATACCTCCAGGCTAAACCCCTGGTGTTTTTTTCCTTTAGTCTGTTAGTTTCAATCTGGAGATACTACTTGAAAATATATGGTATGAGATTTTTCTCTTTCATAGGGGAATTATGCGTTTGTGTGTAGTGTGTTGCAGGATGGCAACAGGTTAGGTAACAGGTTTGGCTAGGTTAGGTAATAGGTGATAGGTTGGACTCGATGATCTCTAAGGTCTTTTCCAACCTTACTGATTCTGTGATTCTGTGATTCTGTATTAAAATATTGTAAACTAACACAACTAAAACACATTACCATTTTCCCCCGAAATAATTACAGTTAAATAAATGGAAATATAGAGTTGTAAAAGTCATGTAAGTGAAAAAATAAGTCCTTAGGTGTTCATCAATAAAAAATCTCTATAGGAAACAATGAATAAAGAGAAGATTGCCTAGCTCTTGCAGATTCCAGGATTCCAATATATTTCCTAGCAGCTTTATTTTACCTAGGACACTCATTGCAATAAATACCATGTTTCTAGACACTCAACCCTTTGTAGGGTTTTACAGAGGGAATGAAACATTCCCTGTGGTGAGAAGGAATGCATCCACACATTTGTTATCTAGGGTATCTGATTTCATGAAAGACCAAAGGAATATCACCATGATATATTTGGTTTTAACGACATGTTTAATAGCATATCAAGTCATATGAAGGAATAATGTAATCTAGAAAAAAGGCTTTATTTATTTAAAATTCTCCTAACTGGAATATGTTTTGCTGTTTAAAATGCTTTGAATAGAAATTACATTGAAAAGTTCTTGATCTGTAAACCTTTCCAAACTAACTGTTTCACTTTCTTAATAATATTCTCAACCTCTTTCTGGGAGGCGAAAGTCCTTCAGCAGTGGATATCAATATAGGGACTGTATCTTTTGGTGTCTCCTTTATAGCCTGGACAGAAATTAAAATCTTAAAGGAGAGAATGGAGAAACCCGGCAGATGAAGAGACACAGGACTTCTCTGATCCCTGTCACTTGGAAAAGTTTTCCCATTGAATGCAGGAATTTTACAGGTGCAGCTATTTCTTTCCTCTGAGCAAGCCACTGCATGCATCACAACAGCCCATGAATGCGGCAGCTGGTTTATAAGGAAACTGAGGACAGATTGCCCGCTCTCAGTCCTATTTTTCAGGCTCAGGGACCAGAACAGACAAAAACGTCCTGTGACTAGGAGTCTGACCTTGCTTTTGTTGACACCTGCATTGCAGACTGAGCGACAGTACCTGTTATGTGTGTCAGAAACAATTACATTCCTCTGGCTGCTTCTGCTTCAACACCAACAACTGCTTCACAGATTAGGAGTCCCCTGATCTACAGAGGAGGAACTTTTTAACATGGTGAAGATTGATGACTTCCATCCAGAGAGAAATTGAAGCACTTTATCATGTAAAGTAAGAGGAAGTGATACAGTAAATAGAAATATCCTCAAATGAGTAAGAAACTTTGTAACTTACCCACATTCAGATTGGACTATTGAAAAAGGTTGTACAGAAATTTTTCAAAGAATGAAGTGTGAGCTTTGATTTGGCTTTTGCTTGAGCAAAATTAGATGTGCAAACAAAGCAAGTGGGATGTGGGATTATCTGTGCAACTTTGAAGTGGCAGTTGGAGTGCGTCCATTCTTATGATCCAACATATTCAAAACAATAAAGATAAAAGTAATGCTTTACATGGAACATCATCTGTGCCTTTAGCATATGCAAAGACTTTGCCTTGAAAAGTTTTGCACATTTTCATGATGAATAAAACCCTTTTTTTTCTTTTTTTGTCAGATTTGCTTTCATTTGAGGAAACGGAGGCTCTTGAGAATGAAAGTGCATCTGCAGAGTACAGACTCCCTTTCTCACTGCTTTCATCTCTTATTTTTCAGTTTCTAATTTGTGGCTGAAATCAGCATTTCAGNTTACTGATTCTGTGATTCTGTGATTCTGTATTAAAATATTGTAAACTAACACAACTAAAACACATTACCATTTTCCCCCGAAATAATTACAGTTAAATAAATGGAAATATAGAGTTGTAAAAGTCATGTAAGTGAAAAAATAAGTCCTTAGGTGTTCATCAATAAAAAATCTCTATAGGAAACAATGAATAAAGAGAAGATTGCCTAGCTCTTGTAGTTTCCAGGATTCCAATATATTTCCTAGCAGCTTTATTTTACCTAGACACTCAACTCTTTGTAGGGTTTTACAGAGGGAATGAAACACATATTCCCTGTGGTGAGAAGGAATGCATCCACACATTTGTTGTCTAGGGTGTCTGATTTCATGAAAGACCAAAGGAATATCACCATGATATATTTGGTTTTAACGACATGTTTAATAGCATATCAAGTCATATGAAGGAATAATGTAATCTAGAAAAAAGGCTTTATTTATTTAAAATTCTCCTAACTGGAATATGTTTTGCTGTTTAAAATGCTTTGAATAGAAATTACATTGAAAAGTTCTTGATCTGTAAACCTTTCCAAACTAACTGTTTCACTTTCTTAATAATATTCTCAACCTCTTTCTGGGAGGCGAAAGTCCTTCAGCAGTGGATATCAATATAGGGACTGTATCTTTTGGTGTCTCCTTTATAGCCTGGACAGAAATTAAAATCTTAAAGGAGAGAATGGAGAAACCCGGCAGATGAAGAGACACAGGACTTCTCTGATCCCTGTCACTTGGAAAAGTTTTCCCATTGAATGCAGGAATTTTACAGGTGCAGCTATTTCTTTCCTCTGAGCAAGCCACTGCATGCATCACAACAGCCCATGAATGCGGCAGCTGGTTTATAAGGAAACTGAGGACAGATTGCCCGCTCTCAGTCCTATTTTTCAGGCTCAGGGACCAGAACAGACAAAAACGTCCTGTGACTAGGAGTCTGACCTTGCTTTTGTTGACACCTGCATTGCAGACTGAGCGACAGTACCTGTTATGTGTGTCAGAAACAATTACATTCCTCTGGCTGCTTCTGCTTCAACACCAACAACTGCTTCACAGATTAGGAGTCCCCTGATCTACAGAGGAGGAACTTTTTAACATGGTGAAGATTGATGACTTCCATCCAGAGAGAAATTGAAGCACTTTATCATGTAAAGTAAGAGGAAGTGATACAGTAAATAGAAATATCCTCAAATGAGTAAGAAACTTTGTAACTTACCCACATTCAGATTGGACTATTGAAAAAGGTTGTACAGAAATTTTTCAAAGAATGAAGTGTGAGCTTTGATTTGGCTTTTGCTTGAGCAAAATTAGATGTGCAAACAAAGCAAGTGGGATGTGGGATTATCTGTGCAACTTTGAAGTGGCAGTTGGAGTGCGTCCATTCTTATGATCCAACATATTCAAAACAATAAAGATAAAAGTAATGCTTTACATGGAACATCATCTGTGCCTTTAGCATATGCAAAGACTTTGCCTTGAAAAGTTTTGCACATTTTCATGATGAATAAAACCCTTTTTTTTCTTTTTTTGTCAGATTTGCTTTCATTTGAGGAAACGGAGGCTCTTGAGAATGAAAGTGCATCTGCAGAGTACAGACTCCCTTTCTCACTGCTTTCATCTCTTATTTTTCAGTTTCTAATTTGTGGCTGAAATCAGCATTTCAGTCCCTGGTTCAGATTATGATTTTCTGATAAAAGAGAACTTTCAACAGCAAAGAAAGTGAATAGTGGGGAGCAACCAAAAAGAAAAAAAAAAGGAAAATGTCAAGCCACATTTAGAGCTGAGCCTGAGTGTTTACACCTGTCAGAAACAACAGATCTTGCAAATTGTCCCAGTTATGCATGTTAAATTGAAATTCACATCCTGCACCTGAGCCAAATTCATTCTGAACATAAAATAGAGTAATAAAAGGCAAATGCAATATTCCTTTTCTGAATCTGTAGAGCTAAGATGTTTTTATGGGTTTGCTCTTCTTGGTGGTAGAATTCCCTACCAGGAGTGAAAATATAGAATGTACATTTATAATATATTGATTTGCCCTTACATTATACATTTATGTGAATATAAACTATATATCCTATAGTTTTGTCCTTGAAGAATGCATGCACTTCTGATCTGTAAAATGCTAGTCCATGGACAATTACAGTCCTACATTGCCAAACTCAAATTCTAGTTGCCTCAAGGAGCTCAAGTAGAAATTTGAAGAAGAAAAAACGATTTTGTAATTGTGTTTCATCAGACAGACAATATAAACACAGGAGCTGGGCTGGTTTACACCAGAATTCATTTGGTTATTCACTACACAATGAACTGAATAATCCTATAAATATTTACGAGCAAACCACAGAGGATTTACTCTTCCAGCATATGTAGATTTTATAATGTGCACCACATTAGTTCAAAGTAAAACCTAATGTTTTGGTTGCTACTTAATACATCTAACAGCATGGCTCTACATCACGTATGCATATTCTCTAGACAGATACTCACAGACAGTATTTGGGGGAAACCAGTGTGTGACCACCTAATTCTAAAAGCCAACACGTGCAGCATATGCTGAGGTCAGAGAGGATGTAAGGTAGGAGCTGCTTAGCACTTGGACCTGGGTCAGCATCAGCTGGACCCTGTGGATTAGTAGGTTTTAAATTAGTACAGTAATCCCTTGATACCTTGCAGCTCGAATTTTGCAGCTTCACCTCTTGGCATTTTTTTTTTCTGTGAAAGTTTTATGGGCGGGGCCACCACCCATCCCTCTCGGACTGCAGCCCCACCTCCCCCACTCTTCCGAGGCTGGTCCTGCATCCCTCGGCCCATGGCCGGCCACCTCCTCCTCCCTGGGACCAGACCCCAATCCCTTGGGCCGCAGCCAGGCTGCCGCCTCCTCTCTGAGGCTGCACCCCCTTCCCCCCGAGCTGCAGGAAGCCCACGCTTTACCATATTTACCATATTCACTGTATTTATCACTACTACACAGATTTCACTTATCACAGCATCTTTCTGGAATTGAATCCTCATGAAATTCAAGGTATTACTGTAGTTCCGATTAAGCAACAATCCTAGTGAAAAGGAAAAGAAACAAACATTAAAAAAAAAAAGGCAACAGAATCAAACTAGGCTTCACTGGTTGGGCTTTTAGAGATGCAATGACTTTAAGAATGTCAGCTGCCAACTCAGTGAACATTATGGTCCGTAAAGCTGCCCTGTTTGTGAAACAGGTCAATCTTTTGGTTTCTGATACTATCACATTAATAAGTCTATGCTCAAGTCAAATTTATTTTTAGTACCTTTCAACTGAGAGTAATTTACCTTGCTTCCCTCATTGACCTCTCCATGATTCACATTTATTCATCAAATAGACTGCAATTTACTCTCTTTGTAGAGCAAGACATTTGCTCCCTTTCCACTTTTCTCTTACCTGTCAACTTTCGAATTTCTTTTTTTTTCATTTGTCGGTTGTTCTGAACTGAGTGCTGAGTTTTACATAACATCTCCCAGCTAGTTGTGCTGTGATTCACATCAGGGAAAGATCTCCAAGTACATGAGCTGGATTCACTCTGCATGAAACTGAACTGGAAGAGGAGCTCCTGGAAAACACGAGGCATCAGAGCCTGAAACAGTCTGTCAGTTCATGGAATCAAACCAGAATCAGTTTAAAAGTTAAAGCCAAACCAAAACAGAAGAACCTGGTGTATGTGTAGCTTGGGTATAAGGTTCACAGGTCCATCTGACTATAGTTCTGTGTCTGTTGTCTGCACTGCACCTCCCTAGTCATTACTGTCATTAAGGCTGCCTACCTTTACAAGTACAGTCATGTCTTGATTATTCGCGCTTCAACTTTCACTGTTTTAGATCTTCACGGGGGTTTTCCCCTGCAACATTTCCCCCTTTGTGCATGCACAATACCTCTGCCATGCCAAGGGGCAGTGCTGCCACTCCCTGTGGGGCAGGATTGGCATGCTCCCAGGGGGCAGGGGGGGCAGCACCTTTTGCTTGCTGGGGACCACCCGTAGTTTGCTCCCTTATGAGTGTTGTGGAGGTTATGTGGCAGAGAAGGTTTATAACACATGGTTTATAGTCCCACAGCGCTGTGGCACAGCACAGTCCTGTTCCACAGTGGCAGGCAGCTCATGCCACAGTCCTGTGCCCACTCCGTAGCAGGACCCAGCAACAGGAGGCAGCGATGCTGGGTGCACTGGCTTGTACATGCTGGGAATGAAGTGGCCTCACCCCTGCTCGGCTGCTCCTGCCGTGCTCACTTGCACTGCTGCATAGGGAAGGTTCATAATACTGTGCGCCCACCCCTACCGTCCACTCGTGTGTGCCAGGAACAGAGTACCCCACTGCTTTTCACCCCAGATGCTCTCCAGTGTCTCTCCCGAGCACCACCTTTCCAGAGATGGGACAGGCATGCTGAGTGCCTGTGGAGTGGGAGCGGCGACCACCTGTGTGCGTGTGTGTGTGCCAGAGGTAACTGTTGCCATAGAAACAGGCAGGGGGAGGCAATGCTGATGCTGGAAGGTGTGCCAGAGATTTCAGGCCAGCCACAATGAGAGGGTGCGGGGTGGCTCCGGTGCAGCTAACTGCCGCAAAAGCCAAGTGCCAAGAACCGTGTGTCCCTGGGAGCCACATGCATGGCGTCCAGTGCACCTGGTGATACGTAGCCCCAGGGAAAGTGCTCCCGCAGCACCGCACCCTCCTCCCCAGGGAGTGCGGCAGGAGCTGCCCTCCATCTTCCCTCTCTGCCCCATGTGCGCCTAAGGGGCACAAAAGATTCTACTCGCTTGCATATTCCATCAGAAGGTGAGCGGGGGTGCCCAGAGGTCCTGGTGCTGCCCTGTCCTAGCACATAGCGTGGTGAGGGGCTGGGATTGTGTACTAGCTGCCTACTCCAGCTCACACATGGCATGGGGTGTGGCAGGGACAGCGTCCTTGGGCTGCCTATGGCAGCAATGGGGCAAGTGCTGTATGCTGGGATGGGGCAGCTATGGGATGTGTCTCTGCCACTGCTGCTGCACCAGGGGGAGGCTTCTGTTCCCCTATGCCCTCCCCCAGCACAGCAGGGGTAGGCAGTGTTCTGCCGGAGAGGTCCATACAGCCACTGCTGCTACTCCTGCACCCGGGACCAGGGGACATACCGTAATCACCACAGTTAAAGTGAAAAAAGCTCCTACACCTGTGTCACCCACTGCCATGAGGAGCCCTAGGATGTTGCACAGTGTTGCAAAGGTGAGGGTTCCCAAGCTCCAAGAGCACTGGTGGCAACTCACACCGACCCAAGCCTGGGGTCACAAGGGTCCGCCCAAGCAGACTGCTGCCTCCTCCGGGGTCACGGGGCAAGCAGCTGCCAAGCCGACACCCCACCACAGTCCCAGAGCGAGCAGACACGGAGCCCCCGGCACCACAGGCCAAGCGTCCGCTGAGCCCCTGCCACCCCATGGCCCCAGGGCGGGCTTGGCACAGTGTTATAAAGCTTCCCCACTGCAGCAGCAGTGCAAGCAGGAGTGGCCTGGCAGTGGCGGCAGCAAAAGCAGCATCATGGCTGAAGGGAAGCCCATGGATTCTGCAGGGGTCCCCCCAGTCAGAAAGGGCTGTGCTCCTCTGTGCTGTGAGAGGCACTGGGGAGTTGCCAAAAACACTCTCCAGCACTCTGGAGTAGCAGGGGGCAGGGAGATAGGTGTGGTTTATTTGCATATTCATGCAATGTCTATCTTCGCTGATTGGGCAATTCGCAGGTCCCAAGGAGACCTGTACCCTTGTAAATTTCGAAATATATATTTTTGAAATAAATATTTTCACTATCATATAATTCTACCAAATTTTAAAGATTCTGCCCCAAATTTTCCCTAGTATACTAATACCTGAAGCTAACCTAGCTCAACTATTGAAACTTTTCTGAGACTAAGACTGAGGTAAATGTGGTAAAGGTGGTGGAAATACTGTTCCTGGAGGTGTTGGAATAAAAAATGTAGATGTGGTGCATGGGGAGATGGTTTAGTCGGGACCTGGCAGTGCTAGGGCAATGGTTGGCTATAATTCTAAGTTAATGTAGAGCAGGCTTCGTCCCTCAGAATCATGTTGCACTGGCTTCATAAGTCAGTTGCAAAGGCCCAGCAAGTTGTTCACTTAGGGTAGCTCCTCCAGGAGTGGTCAAAAGGCATTGCTTCATTTTTCCTGGTGACAGTGAGGAGGCAAGGTAAGCAAGGACTCATAGAGAAGGCAGAAAAGTGACAAACATATGAAAAGGCTTCTAGCATCAGGTGTGCTCTTTAGAGAAGACGTGTCAGCTGACTATAAGCAGTACATTTGTGACGTATATGAAAGCACAAGTGCTCTATTTCTTGTACATATTTTGATCCATCCTTCAGAGTTAGTGTTAAGCATCTTTTCATATCACTACCTGAACTGTTGTGTGTGCCTAATTTAGCCTGACATTTCTAGGTTAAGTGTTAGCTCAGTTAGAGTGTTTGTACTCAAGTGAAAGAGCATTGCGAATTAAGTACCAATTTTGAAATACTCTAATTCTCTTGACTATTCTTCTATGCATTTATATAGACAGTATTTGACACTGGGCCATCTCATACCTGTTCACATTAAGATTAATTATTGTTTACTCTTTTTTTTTAAAAAAAAAAGGATGCAAAGGCTAAGAATTCCTAGTTGCTGCTCAGGTGACGTGTACTGTAAAATGTAGGGCAAATTAGACTATCATTCTTTTTTTCCTTTGTAGTGTCTTTTTCTCTCATCTTAAAAAAAATTCTAAACAAATACTTCACATCTTCAGAACAAGATGAGCACTTCTCAGATATAAATGTGTTGACTGAGTGAATCTGTTTGTACTTGTCCAGGTAAGCACGGCATTGGTGCTTGGCAAACAGAAACACCCTGTTCTGCCAATGAGTAAAATAAGACAGTCCTGGAAGAATGGCCACTTTAGTACAGTGGTGAGTGTCCCCGCCTGCCATGCGGGAGACCAGGACTTGATTCCCGCCGGGCAGGCAGTGGTGTGGTTTAAGAGTTGGACTCGATGATCCTTGTGGGTCCCCTCCAACTCACAATAATCTGTGAACCTATAAAAGGTGGTCGGTATAGCAGTGCCTAGGCTCCTAGGATGTATGATATGATACTCTAAGGTATTTTTTCACATTTTTTGATGTTTTGATTTCTGTAGTGAGCAATTGCTTGCACACTGTTCTTAGACTTTCTCCAAGGATATGTACATATCTGAAAATTAGTCTATTTAATAGAGTAGGTCACTGCTTTCAGCACTTTGTTTGCCGGATGATGGGCTACTGTCACAAAGGCACAAACCATGGTCAGTGTTAATCAGAGACTTCCCATATCTCCTAATGTCACTATCAGTAGATAATCTCCTAGTGTCACATAACTAGATAATATAGTGACAAAAAATCCCCATGGTTTAGATACTGAGACAAATTTATTTTAGAAGTTATAATCCCGAATAAGCAAGAACACACTGCATCTGACTGTCATTTATAGTTGGAATTTTGATTTTCTCTGAACATTTGTTCACTTAAGTTTTAGTAGTGTCTTGTCTGCAAGTTATGATTTACAACAAGCCAAAACAAAACATGTGGTACAAAACAGACAGAACACCCATGCCTGTCATGCAGGCATATACTACTGCTTTTTAACTACCAGGCAAAGATTTAAATGAGCAAGGAGTCTTCAAAGAAAACATCAGTCTCAGTATACAATAAAAAAACCCTACTGTCGTGAACACAGGTACAGCTGAGCAGACATTCTCCAAACAATGCTGAAGATTTTGAGACCAGACAAGTACAAGCCATCAAAGGAATGCATAGACACTGTAGAAATGCCTCATGGGGTTTTTGTTAGGAAGTACACCACAAAGAGAGAGGACAACAGTAGTCAGCTAGAGAAGAGAATTTTCTTGTTCCTTCCCATCATTAATACACATATCTGTGATTGTACAACCGCAGCCTAAGTCTGTTAAATTGGAGAGAATATTTAGAAAGGCCAACTACTAGCAGCAAATAATTGCAAATAGATTTTTTCTTGCATTCATTTATGAGTATTATGTGAATAGATGTTGATTTTTGTGCTTTTATTACAGAAAGTTATTCAGGAAAACTTCCACAGAAATTTTAGGCAGGCAGTAGGCTGCATGATTTTTTATTTTATAGATTACTATTATTAGCTGTAAATGGGTTATTCAACCATGTACTCTAAGTCCTTCTCTCTAGTTATTCTGGCAATATGAATATGGCTGT
Source organism: Pitta sordida (assembly GCA_013390025.1). Taxonomy (NCBI): domain Eukaryota; kingdom Metazoa; phylum Chordata; class Aves; order Passeriformes; family Pittidae; genus Pitta; species Pitta sordida. The sequence goes on from WEKX01010336.1 coordinate 60,672, forward strand.
AATGGAGAAGAGGACTACAGTGAATCCTCTCTGTATCGCGACTTCTCCTTCACGACCTCGTGCATTTGCGATGTGAATTTATCGCAGTTTTGATTCCACCATTTGCGAAATTTTGCGGCTCGCACATGCGCAATGCATCTGCTCCACCGAGGGGCGGTGCCGGAGCTCCCCGTGGGCGGTGCTGGTCCAGCCCAGCGGGGCGGGGCCAGGGGTCACACTGTCCGCTGTTACTCTAAGCGCAGCTGAGGAACTGACCACCCCACGGGCACGCGTTACTGTTTCCATGGCTACAGGGGGGGAAGGGCAGTGCCGCAGGAAAGTGGCTGGCAGCTCACGCTGGGACAGGGCGAGGAAGCAGCGGCGCGGAGCATCCGTATTGGCCAGCGCGGGCTGCACCACGGGTCCGCCCAGCGCCGTGTGGCTGCGCTGGTCTCCCGAGTCAGAAGGGGCTCAGAAACCATTCCGTTTGCTGCCACATCCTCAGAGAGTCCGAGGGGAGAAGCAAAAAAGTGTCCAGAGCTCTGCGGAGTTCCGGGAGATGGGGCAATGGGTGTGGCCTGCATGCATATTAACGACCTGCAGCTCATTGAGAGATTAGGGTTTCGCGACGGCATTGGGCTGTCCCTTTCCTCGCGATGAAGTGCCAAAACCGTTGATTCTCCCAGGGAGTCAAAAAGAATACTTCTTTCGGGAATTAAGATTTGTCAGAACTTGTGGATGAACTAGGACGTATTTTCATTGATTTTTTTTCTTTCATAAGTCATTTCTATGTCTCAGTACAGTATGCCATCTTCATGAGCATTATCACACTTGTTTTGAAAACTGTGTTGCCCTTTTTGTTAGCAAACCTTAGTGCCTCCCATCCCAGAAGTGAGATCCAGTGTCTATGCCTTCTCACGGATGTCCCATTGTTTGCCAACCTGGCTATGTCTGCCATTACAGTGCTGAGACCACCCATTCCAATGTCACCTCCATGACGAAATCAGTATGAAGCTGGATGTCACCCCTTGCTGCTCTAGCTTGTTGGGTGTGCAGATACTTCTGAGTAGTTTCTCATTAGCAGTGCTGGTATCAGTCTGGAGAGAGTGCAAGTACAGTACTTCTGAGTGACTAAGAGTCACTTAGCAGGATCAACAAGCAGGTCTGTGAGTTAATAAAAGAGCTGGTTTGGAAAGTAGTAACATGGACCAGACTGGAGAGAGGGGCAGATTCCAATAGGATGAGTGTCAGCAAGTCCAAATGCCGGGTTCTACACTTCGGTCATAATAACCCCATGCAGAACTACAGGCTGGGGATGGAGTGGCTGGAGAGTGGGCAGGCAGAAAGAGATTTGGGAGTGTTGGTGGATAGGAAACTAAATATGAGTCAGCAGTGTGCTCAGGCAGCCAAGAAGGCAAATGGCATCCTGGCCTGCATCAGGAATGGTGCGGCCAGCAGGACAAGGGAAGTTATCCTTCCCTTGTACTCAGTACTGGTTAGACCACACCTTAAGTACTGTGTCCAGTTCTGGGCCCCTCAGTTTAAGAAACATGTTGAGATACTAGAACGTGTAAAGAGAAGGGTGACAGGATAGTAAAGGGACTGGAGCACAAGCCCTATGAGGAGCAGCTGGGGGAGCTGGGGCCGTTTAGCCCAGAGAAGAGGAGGCTCAGGGGTGACCTTATCGCTATCTATAATTACCTGAAAGGAGGTTGTAGCCAGGCAGGGGTCTGTCAGGAGTGGTTAACCTGGATATTAAGAAAAACATTTTCACAGAAAGAGTGATCCGTCATTGGAATGGTCTACCCAGGGAAGTGGTGGAATCACCATCCCTGGAGATGTTTAAGAGTAGGCTTGATGAGGCACTGAGTGACATGGTTTAGATGATGGGACGGTGATAGGTAATAGGTTGGACTTGATGATCTCAAAGGTCTTTTCCAACCTTTTTAATCCTGTTATTCTGTAACATAGTAAAACAGAGTATCTTATGGCAGGTTAGACGGGTGCTAACAAAATGATAAGTCTTCCAGGAGACTTCATACTGTCTAAAACTCATGGGAAGAGTTATCATACATCTGTTGGAGGCCAAAAGGTTAGAAAAGACTATATTCAATCAGCACAGTGTGATATCAATTTGATTGGATGAAAGGCTTAACGTGTTGATTTGTGAGCCATATGGCATCAGCACAATTCTAATTGTCTTTCCCAGGCTTTCAGTCTTATTTCTCTCACTTTCCTTCCATCTACTTCTCAAAATGGAACAAGTATTAAAAAATATAAAAAACCCTAGAACTCCCCTCTGCCTAAGCAGGCAACACAAAACATTGCTCAGCACTTGTCTTCTCAACTCCTACATATGATTTATTTTTCTGATCCTTCCTTTTCTCCACATCCAGTGTGAGAGAACTTCATGAGCTGCCAAAGATAACATTCAAGGGGAAAAAGGATCATTTATAGCAACAGACAGTAAAGAAAAAGTAGCAAAGGAGGGGGTAAGGACTCCGCTTTGAGCAGATATGAAGTATTAAAAGATGAGCTGTTCAATTTTTTTTGTCACTTTTTATGTGGTCTGAAGTGTCCTGCATGTTAGTTTGCAGGTTTGAAAATGAACACTGCTGATGCCCTGTACTGTCTCTGCATCCACCACTAAGTCCACCCTGCCAGGCCCTGCCATGCACCTGTTCTTACCTTACTGCAATTTCTTTGTACCTTCATCTTCTGTACTATCTGTGGAGTTAATAGCAACAATCATCCTTGCTTAGTTTTCGTGTTGCCTTTCTGCAGAGAGCTCTTTGGTGCCTTTTTGAAAGACACCTCCAAAGAAAAAACTCTGAGTGCGCAAGGAGTTATTCGTGTTGCTTCAAACATTTTCCCAACTGCTATCAACTAATCCACCAAAAGGTCATGGATACATATAAGCGGTCATTACTGCCTGCCTACATTACTGCCTGATCTACATCCATGACAATTTCTGTTGTTCTCTCCTCCCACTATCTTATACCACACATACATTTGGCTTTTAGCTTCATAACATACTTTATGCATTTCACAAAAAGACGTGTGATATGACTGCTCATGTTTCCAGGACACTGGAAAGCCATTGGAATATGTATTTGTGCAATATCTAAGAAAACACAATGACTTGACATTGACTTATTATCCTGATTGTATCTTGTTCATATGAGAAAGTAGTTTATGTGGTTAATTTCTTGCAGACATAGCTGCTGGGGATAACAGGTAAGTAAATAATTTACCTGGACATATGGCCATGGAAACAAATAACTTGTCTCGATTTATCCTTTTCTAGTCTGCAATGTTTGCAAGTATGGCTCAGCAATACATATGTTTGCTAGAAAAGAGTTACTACTGCTTACAATGCTTACTTTAGTCCATGTAATATTTGTTTAACAGGACATTATTGAATATGTGAAAAGTGTTCCATGGTATTTCAAAAGATTGCTGGGTCAGTCTTTTTCACTGAGGCAAGATCAAGTGATGTTTGCTGTCTTTTATAGTTGTTCTTACAATCTGTTCTGTAAAGTCTGGCTATTTCTAGTCTCTCTAGCCAACAATGCTCAAAAATATAAATATTTTCCAACCTAAATATTCTTTACTGAAAATGAAGAAATTTCCCCCCTTCATTTTTTTGTTCAGTGAGCAAGGGAAAAATTTATTACATATCTCTCTAGATTTTTTTTTATTTATTTGAAAACTAGTATCGTACATCTTGCTGATTACCACAGTATTTCATTTGCCAGATTAGCTGTACTCATTCATCCAGTTGTGACTTTCTATCACTGTTGCCAAGCCTGTGATCATTGTCATTGTGCTCTGGATTTTCTCCAATATTTCTTGAGGTGTGGTACCCGACAGAAAACATGGTAGCTAAGGTAGACTTCAACCACTGATGTCATCCTACTTCATACTTGTGCAAATTCACAAAATGCAGAATTTAAAAATTTACCCTACAGTATAGTGAGTTGAATTGAACCTCATTTATATACTAGCTAAAATGTCTTTCCTTCTTCATGGGTTGCTCATTGCGTGACTGCAGAGACTCCCTGAGTCTGGCCCTCTTCTGTCCTGCCAGTCTAACCTTTTGTCATGTCTCTCTGGTGGCACCCGCCTGTGAAACTTCCACAGGTGCCTACAAAGGTTGTACAAAACACAGGAAATGGAAATCAGACCAGTGGTTGTAGCTGATAAGAACAAGTAAGATTCCAGATACATGATTCCTCCTTCATGTCTGGAAGCTGATCTGATAACATGTGTTATCTAGCCACATTATTAACCGTATTACAGTTAAACCCCGTCCTTCGCGAGNCCCTTTTTCCTGGGGCACTTCCTTTCCCTGTCTGTAGCCATGGAAACAGTAACACGCGCCCGGGGAGGGGTCAGTTCCCCAGCTGCGCTTAGAGTAACAGGAGACAGCGTGACTCATGGCCCTCCCTGTGGGGCCGCCCCACAGGGAACTCTGGCACCTCCCCTCAGTGGAGCAGAGGGACATGCGCGAGCTGCATAAATTCGCAAATGGTAGAATAAAAACTGCGATAAATTCACCTCGCAAATGCACGGGGTCGTAATGCAGAGGTCACAATGCAGTGTGGATTCACTGTATTTTGCTACCGAGGGAATAACTAAAAGTCAATTTCTCCATCCAGAGACTCCTTAGTATGAAAGAGGCATTGTGTAGCAATACCAGGAAATGCCATTTCCCCATACTCTAGATAGCAGCCGGAGGCAAAATGATTTTTCAATTACTTTTGCTGTAAATGAAATATGCAGAGGGTATAGATTTCCTCTGAAGGAGGTCAATGTGAGAATAGAAACAGTTGCAAGCCAGTAAGAGATACGTTAGTTCTATCACCCTAGTCATCCTGCAGTAAGTATTTGTGTGAAATGTGTTACATGCCAGTCTAATGTAGGCTGAAATTTCTCAGTGGACTAGAAGCAGGTATATTCCTTCTTTAGGGAGATCATGGTTTGCCTTGTATGTACCTCATGCCCTCCCTCTGTGAGGACATGCTTTTCCCGTTGATCAGCACCTGACTGCAGAGGTAGCATCCATGGAGTAACTGCACAGGGAACACATCGCCACACATGCAGAGAGGCAATAAGATCTCTTCCATGGGTATCTCTTGTGGCATTTTATTCCTTGGTGAGGCGCTGCCATTGTCATCCCTTCCCAGCACTGAGCTGCACAGCCAGTGCACAGCTGCACAGCTGTGTTAATAACTGGTTTAGTCCTACGACCTCTCTCTGGCATTGTCACACAGTATATCAGCATGCTCACAATATTAGTCACAGATCAGTGTCTTCTCTGGCTCACTACTGAGTTACAGGTCTTTGCAAGACAGATAGAAATTAAAAGAAAAACCAAGTAACAGTAGTGCTCATAATGAACAAAGGCAGGATGTGTGTCAGAGGCATTGGACTCACAGATGTGTTTCATGCAAGCTGTCAGTCTGATTGCAAGTAATTGAGGTTCCCTTTGAAGAGCAGTACTTGAGAGAACTATCAAATGAAATAAAAAGCTCTGAGCAGCTTCCAGGTTGCTGAAAACTTGCATCAGGCTCCAGCAGCCCTGTGAAGCAAAAGCAAAGGGCTGTGAGCAAGCTAAGGAAATCAAGTCAAGCTTGCAATTTCTGATATGAAAGTCAAGCATGCTGTCAGGGCTGCAACAACATTCATCAGTTAAGCACATAACTCTGCTGATCTTATTGTCTGAAGGATCAGTTGTCTTCCTACAAGGCCTCTTTTAGCCAAGGAGTGTCGGCTTTCCTCAGCTACCTGCATTCCTATGTCCTCTTGATGAAGCTGTTACTGAAAAGGGAGAAGGGCACAGCTGGCAGAGGCTTTAATACTGTGTTAGGATGAGGCATTTCAACTGCACTAAGTGTATAAGGTGTCAGGCAATTAAAATCAACTTCATTCAGAAAATGTGAATGAGCCTCCCAACTGCTTTTGCATTCAGGGTTGTTCACCATAATAACACCATGCTAATGAGTGATTCACAGGCGTGAGCATAGAACACCTTGTATAATTTAATAGGCATCATAAAAATGTCTAATTGAGCCAAATGCTTCAAATGAACCTGTGGACCAGTGTCTGAGGAAGACCTGCAGATTGAAATGAGGCTGAGAAGTGATCGTGGTTTGAACTTCTCTCATTATTTTGGGGCTATCTGGAAATGTGATTCATGTGCATGTAGGCACTTTCCTTACATTTATGGTCTTTTCTGCCTTATTACCTTTTTGCAAAATGCTTTTACAAGCAGGAAAAGTAAGAGGGCCGTTGCACCTTGCTGACCTGTAGCTTCACAGAATCACAGAATCACAGAAAATTATGAGTTGGAAGGGACCCACAAGGATCATCTAGTCCAACTCACCATCTAATACCCGTACAGTGACCAAGAGCGTAATACCAACCTAGATGCCTCACAGTCTAGCAGGCCGCTCCGAGCCGGAAGGGGCCCAGGGTCATCCAGCCCTACACCCCCCAGCTAGACCATGTCACTAAGTTCCTCGTCCAGTCTTCTCTTAAACACTTCCAGGGATGGCGACTCCACCACCTCCCTGGGCAGCCCATTCCAATATGCAATTACTCTCTCCGTGAAAAACCGCTTCCTAACGTTAAGATTAAACCTCCCCTGGCGTAGCTTGAGGCTGTGCCCTCTCGTTCTGGTGTCGTCAGCCTGGAGGAAGAGGTCTACACCCATCTGGCTTAGCTTTGTTATGTTCAAATTACCCACAGGGCTATACAACCTGCATGTGAATTGCACATTGACATATACCTTCAGGAAAGAAGAGGCAATGTAAATAAAGGAAGACTTTCACAACACACTAATTTTGTTGCAACTGTATGTTAATAAATATTGTCCTTCTTGGAAAAGAAAATTTTTGCAGGAATATTTTTGCAGCAGTTGTAAACTGTCACCCTTTCTCAGGTGTTGTTTCAATGCTTAATCCAGTTGACTTCGTGGATCAACTATGTCCACATCCAAAGGAAAAATCCTTATTAACCTGAATGATTTATATAAATGAGAACATATGGTCTCAACAATTCTAATATTTCCCTCTGCCTGTGCTTTGCTTTTGGGGTTGCATTATACAGATATGAGCCCTTAGAAGAGCAATGCACACAATATGCTATTATAATCGTAAAGTAATAACTCCATAAATATCATATATGTGTTACAAAGATATATTCATAAATATATGCATTTGTACAATTGCTTAGAAATTCTAGGCTTATGGGAAAATATTTAGAAGTGGGAAGATAATTTTCTCATGATTGTTTCAAACTCTGCTTTCCTAGAACAGTAAGTAATCACACTTTAATTATTTGTTCTGCTTGAGACCATAATGTGGCTTTGTTAGCAAACTCGTCCTCTTTTGGCAAAACAAACAAATTTTAAAATTATTATGTGTAGTTTGTGTCTGGATAGACAGTAAAATGGAAAAAACCCCTTCAATTTATAACAATTTTTGTATTATCTTATTTTCAAAATAGTCTTTCCTCATCTTGATACTCATAATTGATTAATATGATATTCAAATGGTGAATAGTTTAAAGTTTATTAGATTTCTTTAGTTTAATTTTCAGCGAGACCTTTTCAGCGAGACCTTCTGGATTCTTCAGTTCAGAAAATTGCTCTCGGGGAAAAAAAGATATATGCTAAAAATTCCCCATTTAAAATAAACAAGTAGAATTTTTTATTGTGCATAATTCTGTTTGAATTATCACCATATATGTTTGAAAAGGAAATTCTGAGGCCTAGTCTCTGACCTTAATGTCAAGAGATGTTTGAAAGTGCATTCCAGGTGGACTTGAACTGCATCCTGGTTCAGATGTGCACACTCCCCATTATTCCAGGGCTGGTACAAGGCCTGATTTTGTCTTGCCTTGCCTTGCCTCTTCCCACCAGTCTTGCCTATCCTTTTACTTGCTGTCACGTATATTAGTATAACCACTTTCCATTCTAGCCAGTCTTTCCAAAGGGCAGCCACCATTCTGTCATAGGTTGACATTGTGGTATGTGTGTGATGAATGTATTTCTGTATTCCATACTGCTGTGTGAGGGTGGTGCTGTTTGTGGACACCCCCCCAGTACTACATTTCTGTGGAAAATTCTGACGTGTGGCAGTGATGCCAGGGGCGGTGGTGTGGGCAGCAGCAGCAATCGGGCAGCGGTGACTTGGCAGCAACGGTGGGGATTTGACGGCTCTTCGCCTTGGCTCTGCCTGGAGCATTGGAGGGACTGGATTCTTCTCATAGAAATATCTGAACTGTAAAATCTCAGCCATCTGCTTGGAAGGTTTCGCATCAAGACAGGGAGCTTGTTTCCTGTTCTTCTTCCCCCCACTTCCAATCTGGGGGGGAAGAGGCAGAATCTCCATTTGGACAGCTGGCGACTCCCCAGGTTTATTCTCTGTTGTTCTTCACCTCTCTGGAGCAGGTTTTGAGTTATCATTCTGTGTGGTTTAGTTAATGCAGTCAGCTCTCTTGCACTTCGTGGCCCCATATTGCGGCTTCAGATCTTAGTGGCATGATTTTTTAGCGATGTAGGAGACTCGTTTCATAACTGCGCATGTAAAACCTGCTGCCGCCGCGGTGGCAGCTGTGGCCAGGGCACAGGCAGCAGCATGGGCGGCAGAACGGGCATTGGCAGCAGCGGGGGCAGCCCGGGCGGCAGCAACGGTGCGGGTGATGGCAGCGGGGGCAGCAGGGGGGGCGGTTGCAGTGGTGGGGGCAGTGGTAGTGGCCGCCATTCAACACAGAAATCAGGCTACGTGGATGCCAATTAAGACCGCGGGTCCGCGTTATAGGAGACCCGACTGTAAACAAGTTTTTTTCTCTTTTCTTCACTTCCCTTTGAGGAAAAAAATTATTTCATTGAAAATTAGTGAGGGAGAGAAGAGATAACACCAGAATTTCATTCTAAACTTAAGACACATTCCCAACACAATTCATCTTCCTTCAGAATCTAAAGGACTGAAAGCATGAGGTTGTAAACAGAGAAAAAAAGCACCAAAGCTTTCTCATTACACAAATCCTAAAGAGAAACTCAGTGGGTGCAGTGAGTTCAAGGAATGCCTTGTGGAGGAATTTAAAAGATTACTGCCCAAGACAAACTGACAAAGGAATTGTCAACAGGATTTTTTTTATGAAGAGCCTGACTAAAACACCACTGAATCACAGGGATTAAGATATCCCTAAGTGTTGAGCACCTCTACATTCTCAAAAACACTGGTCTTATTTCTGTAAAAAATCTTTTTTTGTGAGGTCATTCATGTATTTCTGACAAACTTCTTTTTCCAAGTTGAGTATCTTTATTGGAATCAAAGCAATCAAAAGTATTAAATTCAAAATAAGATTGCCTTGAAAATCTATCGGAATTCAATTTAGAAAAAACTTTTAAGTGACCTTTGTTCCATTCTTTTTTAGAATTAAGTCTCTGACCAACTAATTAGCTTGCCTCATAAGTCAATATTACTAACCAAATCTCCAGAAGAGGTCTAGGATGAAATTTAATACCTGATCTTTTCATCACTCATCCACACATTTTTTCAAGATATTGAGCAGTTTATTTTTTTTTATCAAAGACAGATATTTCTATATGATATTGCCATTTCAGAGCACACACAATACCCCAGTGAACTCAAGGCACTGGTCTTCAATCTAACAGCTGGTTAAAAATGTCTGACATTTTACTCTGGACCTCTGCATAAAATGGGGCAAACCTCTCAGCTTTAGCAAAGAAAGATGCTTGAGGAAACCAGAGAACTTACTGCTTCACTATCCTTTAGAAAGAGTCATCAGAGGAAAGTGGAACTGGCTAGGAATACTAGACAACTCTAATTTCTCTGCATGACTTCAATGATTTTCAGATTGAAAATGTTGACTCTGAGCAACATTTCACCCTGTCTTGTCCCAAGTGGAGGACCAGCTGGCTCTGCCCTCCTGCCCTCTTTCTGTCATTGCTCCATTTTCTTACAAGAGAAGGTAGAAATCAGCAATCTATTTACATCACTGATGCAAAAATAGCAGTTCCTCTGTTCAGCATGTGTGCAGAATCAAAGAACTTTGCTTCAAAACTTACAACCCAGTTCTAAATTATGGTTTTATTTCCCATTGTTTAACATATCACAAATATTTTCTGATTCTTGCGTCATTTTAAAGTATTTTTCTTACTTATATATTTGCATATAAAATATTCTGATATCCTCTCCAAATTAACACTTAGGAGTCAGGCTGTAACATGAGCACTTGCTCAGAACACACTGAAACACAGAAGGGCTAAAGAAATACACTTTGTACTCACTATTATAAGATCTTTCAACAAAATTCTGATTTTTCCTTATTCAATTTTGAAATACATGCTGAGTTTTTTCCATTTCAGCACAGCATCTAAACAGTTCATAATGATCAACAGCTCAAAATTAAAATTAAAGGAAACTAAATTGGGTTTATCTGCCAAAATTAAATCTGTGTTAATAAGTTGGGGGGGTTTTCTTATTAAGTAGCCTTATTTTAAGGATGTCAAGGACAAATTCTTGCTTTTAGGACAAACTAAGACATTTTAATTAAATCATACATACAGGCATAGAGATGTAAATTCAGGAGTTGAATATTATATTCCCATTTCTAGAGTCTTGAATGTGCTTTTTTCATGATTACAGTGAATCCCCGATGCATTGCGACCTCTGCATTACGACCCCGCTCATTTGTGAGGACGATTTCTCACAGTTTTGATTCAAGGATTTGCGAGTTTACCTGGCTGACTCATGCAGAGTGCCTCTGCTTTGCCGAGGGGCGGTGCCGGTGCTCCCTGTGGGGACGGTGCGCGGTGCAGGGTGGGGAGGACGCATGGGAAGGGCGCGAGGTTTCTCCAGCTCACAATGGCATTTAGAGCCCTGCAGCACTGTGCCCTGGTCCCTGACCCGGTCCTGCGTGTCTCCTGTGTGCTCTGCTGAGATCCAGCGCAGCACTGCCACAAGACATGCTATTCCTTGTTACTCAAAGCCTGGGCAGCGCTGCCTCTACCAGGACCGGTGGATGTTAAAGGGAAAGAAACTCCGATACTGATGCCCCCCCCTCGCCATAAGCACACGGGGTGTTGCAATGTTGCAAAGTTAAGGTTTTTCCAGGCTCCAAGAATGCTTACCAGAGCTCAGAGACACGCCTTCCCCACCACGGAGGCAGGGCAAGTGTGCACGGGTCGGCGCGGGACCCCCAGGGCTGGCCTGGTGTGAGGACCGCAGCCGGTGGGCGGGTTGGGAGCGGAGCAGCGGCACGGGGTTTGGGCTGCACGCACACATGGTTGCAGCAGCTCCCCTGTGCTGAGAGAAACCATGGGAAGGAGCGGGAAATTGTCCACAGTGCTCCAGAGTGCAGGGGCGGGGGGTGGAGCAATGAGCGTGACCTGCATGCATATTAATGACCTGCGCTTCTTTGCGAGTTTGGCTTTTTGCGAGGCCCATGGTGTGGCCCGTTCCTCGCAAATGAGGGGGTATAACTTGCATCATCTTTCCATAAATCACATCCAATTTACAACCTGTAAATTAATCTCTCCTAGCATTATCACCTTCCAAGTACAGTAATCCCTCGAATTTTGTGGGGGGTTAGTTTCAGAAAGATGCTGCAATAAGTGAAATCCGAGAAGTAGTAGTGGCCATAGAGTAAATACAGTCAATATGGTAAAGCTGGGAGGAAAAAACCCCGCTATATACTGAAGCTGCGAATGGTGAGCCATTGAAGTAGCGAGGGATTACTGTATTTCCATGAGAAAATTTATGGTTTAGATTGTTATTTTCAGAATGAGCTGACCTGCTTTTTTTTGCCACTTGACTCTCAAGGTCCTGATCCTGCTCATATTGTCACCTTATTTCTTGTTATTCTGTTTTCTACGTTTGTACCTTTTCCTAGTTTAGCAGAATGTGCATAATTTGGAAAAACTGTATCTGCTTTTCTATACCTCAAAAAAATTAAACTGATCTTTCCTCTGAATAAAACAACTAACTGTGTGTACCAGGTGGTTGTTAATCCACGGAATTCACTGAGCCTTAATCTCCACTTACTGCCTGTATTTGGACCAACAGAGTAAAACTAAAATTGCAGCTTCATTTCAGAATACTGTATTTCTTTTTATAAATAAGTTTAGGCTCTGGACCTTGAGTAATTGAATTTCTGAGCATGTAAAAATATTGGGTTTTTTAACCTTCTAAGGTTGTTTAGTGGGGTGAAGCAAGGGCAATTTACTTATGGTGCCGCTAATTTATGAAATTGTCACATATATGGATTCATTCTGATACTGGCTTGGAAAAGTGAATTAAATAATTAGCTAATGCACATGCACATTTATTTTAATAATATATGGATTACATATATTCACCTTGCAGTATTTATTTTAATTCACAATATTAAATGTATTTTGAATAGACGTTTTTCATTTAGACAATATATATTAATGATATTGTGATGCACAAAGAGCTATAAATAATCTTGGAGGCAGTTGTAACATTCTGTTCAAATATTAATGAAATCATATTATCCTAACGTTGCTCAATTAATCTTAAATGGGATAATACTAAGAGTGTTCCAAGGATAAAGCCTGCACAGATACTGCCAACACAATAAATGAAGAGGAGTACATGCCATTTGTTTAACTGCATAACCAGAAGCTCCCTCTGGACTGCAGAGAGTAAGGATGTAGTTTTCTGCCACATTTTCTCTTCACAGAGAGCTGAAGGATCTACTAGTCTTTATTCATCATCACTGAAAGACTTTGATAATATCTACTTTCTGAGAAGTCCTAGCTAGTAGTAAAAGTCTTAGGCAATGTTCGAAAGGCTATGAGAAACCTTGCTTAAGGAATTAACATGTATTTTTAATAAGTGTGGCCTCGCTGCACTCTTGTGTATATCCTGTGACAGATTACTCAGTCCAGTCTTAGGGAGCTTGCTTTGCCTTTCCAGATAGTGCCCTCCAGTTTTGTTGCTATAAATAGCTATAAATTCATTTTTGAAAGAAGACATACCAAGAAGACTAAAAAAAGAGGGTGATTCGTTGTTCTGATAAAATGCAAAGGAAAAATAAAGCCATAGCTGTATCACAGTTTTAAATAACAGTAGAGGAGAACAGAGGAATTCAGAACTGTTATAAGGGAAGAAGTAAGAAGATTAGTTTGTGTGCAAGAATACTGATATTAACATAAAAGGATGAAGAGGAAGCTAATCAAAACCAACTTTAGTATTTTATATCAAAATAACTGAGATAATGCAGTAACTGAAAAAAGGGAATAAGAAACTACCTTCTACAGAAGCGGTGCAGAAGTTCTGCTTCTGGAAGTGTCAACATTCCTGAAAATGGGGAGGAGAGGTAGAAAGAGAAGAGGGTGGGGAGAGAGAGAAAGAGAAGGCGGTGGAGGGTAGGGGGGCGAGAGGGAGAGAGAGAGAGAGACAAAGTGACATCATCAGGGAGTCACACCATGAATAAAGAAATGTGTTTGAGTGCTGTGACTGTTGACAGTATATAAGAAATTTTAGGAGCTGATGAGGATGAATAATGAAAGGAAAAGCTGTGGGAACAAGGAGAGAGCATGAGAACACCAAGAAGAGAAGTAAGGAGGTTCACAGGTTACAGGTTCACAGGTTAACCAGTGCTGAGTACAGGGGAAGGATAACTTCCCTAGGCCGACTGACCACACTGTTCCTAATACGGGCCAGGATGCCATTGGCCCTCTTAGTTTCCTATCAATCATTACTCCCAACTCCCTCTCCATTTCACCACTCTCCAGCCACTCATCCCCCGGCTGATAGCAATGCATGGGGTTGTTATGTCCAAAGTGAAGAACCCGGCACTTAGACATGTTAAATCTCGTATTATTGGAATTTGCCCATCTCTCTAGCCTGTCAAGGTCCCTCTGAAGGGCTCTCCCACCCTCCGGCAGCTCGACATTTGCCTCCAGCTTAGTATCATCTGCAAACCGCAAAACCAGTAAAGATGTTGAACAGTGCCGGGCCTAACACTAATGTCATGGTCATTTTGCAGTTGCTGTGTAATAGCACACAAGACTATCTGTTCCATGACTTTACCCGGGACTGAGGTCAGGCTGACAGGTCTGTAATTGCAACAGTGTGAGTTACACTGAGATGCTGAAGTTGGCACAAAGATGCTGCTAACATTATGATTGCAGGGTCTGAGACATAAGAGGTTGTAGAGGGCGGAGCAGAGAGCATGGAGATAATGCATTTTTTAGAAAAAATAAAACAGCCTTATGAGATAAAAAGGAACTAATATGGGACAAAGAAAACAACATATATATCCAACCTTTGTCTTTCGACCTTGCCAAAATAATCCATCTTATCACCAAACTATAGAGAAAAGTAGTAGGATTGCAGCAGTAGCATATACAAAGTCTGTTTGAGAAGAGAAGGGCTAAAACGGGGTAGTGACCTGTGATGTTTAGAGATCTCAATGAGGAGAGGAAATATAATAATTGTTTTATTGTAGCCAGCAGTATCTATGCTGCTTCTCTTGTCAGCCCCTCTTTAATTTTCTTGAATTTTAGTTGAGAGCCAAGCTAAATGTCTTTGATTCTCCACAATGTATGCAGGGTCACCACTGTTTTATCTTTTGCCTCTTTGCCCTGAGAAACCTTGGTTCAGGAATGTATTTGGGTTTAAAGACTATTTTCAGAGTAAAGAGATAGGACTGAGGAGCTGGAGTCTCAGAAATCCAGGCTTATGTGAATAATCCTTAAATATGTTCATAGAATTGAATTACGTGGTTCTAGTTACCAGTGAAATGCTCATGGGGAAAAAAAAACCCACCAAATTGAGGATTAGAAACAAAAAGCTTAAAATTTCTTCTGGGCAACTAAATTTGCCAGTACGTATATATAGACAGATTAGACCAGCCTATGGACCCGAAGCTCATACATGATGAGTGTTGTTATTTTTTTATCTTACACATGCTTTCATTTTCCATGTGGATTTTTAAATGGAAAGGTCACAATGAAGGAATTTCTCAGAACTACGTATCGAAGGTCATACTGAGTGCAAAACTACTGAATACAGAGTTTTAATAGTCTAGTTAGAAATGGTCAGTTAGAATTCAGAATAATTTTGTTTAACTAGGCTTAATGGTAACTGCAATCTATATCCACTGATGTAAATTATGAGCAATTTTAAAAGATCCTGATAAAAATTGACAGGCTAGACTCCTGTGAAAAGCTTAAGATATGGATTCCAGACATAGGCATAGGACAGCTGCGAAATGAGTTAAGCCACCATAAATAGAGAATGAGAATGCAGAAAAAATGGAAATCACTTTGTCTTTTCAGCGAGACATTTTGAATCCCTTTCTTTTCTCTCACTGCTTGATAAAGGCTGTAAAAAAATCTTGCCCATTTTTCTTATATTCATATTTAAGGGACATGATTTTGAAAGACCAGTCTGTATTTTTGTCTGTGTGGTTTCATGCACATGTTTAATAGAGGATATTTTTTTCCACTTGCAAAATTGTATATTCAGAATTAAAACAGGATGGATTTTGTTTTCAAACCAGGATTTGCTTATTCAATCCAAATGTGATCAAACAATATAAATGTATTTTAGTACAACAAAAACAAAAAACAGCAAAATGGAGAATAACATAAATGCATACATTTGAGTGAGGAGCTGCCAGAAAAATCTCCTAAAAATAGTTGTCCGTGAGTGTTACTTTTATTTCACTCTGGATATATTATTATCATGCTAGATAGTAAGCTGAGAAGAAATACATTCTTGAAGTAAACTTTAAGGAAAATAAATCTGGAACAGGTGCCTGAAAATTGCAAAGCCATTATTATATTGAGAGCCATGACTATGGCAAATGGTCCAACAGTTCCAGCTGAGGAAGTAAGAAGACTGGAACTGTTTAAAATAGAATTAAATGACACTGTGAGGGAAGTTAAGGATGTTGAAGTTCACTGCTATCAGCATAAATAACAATTTCAAGCACTATATTTTTCATTTCAGCCCTTCTCCTTTAGCATATCAAGATAATTACACTCTAAGTTGTTTCAGTAGAAAAAAAGGAGGATGGATAATGTTCAGACTTTGAACGAACCCCTGAAAATGCTCAGGGGGCTCCCTAGCAGCCCGTACTTTCTGCTTACATAATAATGAAAATAAGATGCTATGCCTCTTACTGATTTCAGGAAACTTTGTATCAGCTTTCCAATGTACTAAAGTCTCGCTGTTGTATCTGTTAGACATCTGCAAAGCAAACACAGGAAATTACAAGGCAGGGTGGTGATGGCTCGGGACATTTCAGTAACACATTCTGGATATACAGCTCCTCTAATACTCCCGTGCACCCGGTCAGACTTTTGCTCTCTGAACATCTTCCAGAACAAAAAAGATGAATTGCAGTATGTTCCGACTTGCACCACTGTTAATGGTTTCATTTCAAAGTAATTTAATTATTAATAAGAATTAAAAGTCAGGAATGACAGTTTTGTGCAATGTAGTTCAGTCCTACAAACCAATAGCACATGGCAGCAGCCATACTTGAGTGTAAGCATGAAGACTTAATGAAATCCTAGGCAAATATTTTTCTTGTAAACCAGTGATTAAAAATACTGAACTGGATTTACACAAATAAGAATACTTATTGTGCGGGGTTCTCACATTTTTTGAAATTATATGGCAGAAATTAATCTTTTTTTTATTATATTCAGGCATTGTGGATAATGGTAAAATTTTGATCTTTTCAGAAATCAGAGGCTTGTGAGGATAAAGAACAGTCCAAATCAGGGTATATTTAACTATTAAAAATTATATTTTTGCAACAAAATACTTACATATGCTCTCTGTTCTATTTATCTCATATAAATGCTCTCACGCTCTTATTTTTTAGTTAACTATGGGGAGAACGTGATCCCCTTGTTATAAAATGTGAGTCTCTCATTACATTCTAGTGTCCATCTTTTCTCTCATGAAAAATACATAGCTCTATGACTCTTTGTGCACTCATTTATTTATGGTGCAGGGAAGCTTATACTCCCCAGGCCATAACAGCTCAGTCTTTGATTCTCCACTGGGCATTTCTGAAGCATCGGTCATGTTTTCCTGATGTTGGTTTTAGGTTGGGTTGGGTTTTTTTAAGCAATGAACCTGAAGGAGAAGAGTTAAAGGGAAGGATAGAGACATTCTGCTTATCTTCTCTTTCATATTCTCTTTCCATTTTTCTTTGGCCAGCTTTCACTGTTAAAAGTCTATTCAGTGACTTCTAACCTTTTTTCGCAAGAATATTGGTTATTCAAGAATAGAGTACTCTGTACTCTTATGCTCTGCTCTGTCTTTTCTTGTGCTTGGGCTTCTGACACTTATTTCTAAATGTACTTATGATACATTGTTGCTAAGCCACTGACCTGCATTTCCTGTGTGGATTATGGAAAATAAAACTGAATGAAGCCTTAGCAGAATGCAACCTGTAATAGTCTTCTATGATTTTACAGGGTTTTTTTCTTTTCCTTTCTTTAAAATAAAACTTTAAGTGAGAAGTGCAGATTCATGTGGCATTTTCACAGCCATAAATGTCATGTCTCACTGACTTGCAGTGAGGAAATTCAGTCTCAAAACATATTCCTGTCCACTTTTCATTTCTCTTCTGTGTACTTCTAAGGTTTTTTCTTGGCTGTATAAAAAAGTGCCAGCACTCAATTAAAATATACTACATGCCTATCTGTAGGAACTGAATATTGCCTCTGGCTACCAGAGTATCAAACATATATCCATGTGTGGGTTTTTTGGATCAGTCCAGGTTGCTGGCTTTATAAACCACTGCAAGTAACTCTGTAAGTAAGATAGTTAATGAAAATACCAGTTGTCCTTTACTGTGTCTTTCAGGAATATATGGCAAATCAATCCCTGTTCTAAATAATCAATTCTGCATTAATATGAGTTCTTTTATTGTGTGCCAGGCAATACATTTTATACCTTTGGCAAATATAGTGTCTTTGCTGCTGAGAGAACTGGATGTATTTAGCGCAGTGGTGAGTGTCCCCGCCTCTCATGCGGGAGACTGGGGTTTCAGTTGCTGCCAGGGAGGCAGCGGTGCCATTTAAGCGTTGGACTCGATGATCCTTGTGGGTCCCTTGCAACTCAAAATATTCTGTGTGGGATTCTGTGTGATCTCAGGAGTAAAAAGCTATGTCAAAAGGAGAGTATGGGCTTAATTCTCATTTCACAAATATATTGCTGTATTTCTACTGCTGTTAGCTGAGAAGCCTTCGATTTATGCTAAAAAAGATTAAAACCAAGTCCTATATCTCAAATGTCTGCTTTATGTGTATTTTTATTTTTGATAAACAAATGAAAACTCAAAGAATTCAGTTACTTTCCTGGTCTCATCTGTGATAGAGGCAATTTTTTTCCTAGTAGCCAGTACAGTGCTGTGT
>WEKX01010339.1:0-13599 GCA_013390025.1 Pitta sordida
GAGATCAGGATGGTCAGGCAGGACCTATAAATCCTTTAAGTGACACAGCTCAGATGTGAAAAAGAGTCAGACTCAGAAACTTGTTTTTTTCATGGGTAGATAACTTTTTCCCACTCTACTGAGCTTGTCAAATACTTGCCTTTCCTTTTTCTGTGTCCCCCCTTCCCTTGAAATGCGATTCTCCCTTGGTTAATGATGATGGAAGTACAACCATGCCTAATAGTAAATCAATTCAACGGCAGATGGGATTTTGCATTTTACTCTGGTTTCTTTCACTTGCTTTTCAAGCTATTTTTACAACCTTAGTATCAAAATTGTGAGATTTTGGAATTTTCAGAGATGCTTTCACTTTTATGGCTCTTTACAGATGAATATGTACAACATTGAAGTGGTAATGTAGCTCTGAATTATAAAACTATTGTGCAGTGTTGTCCTAGGCTTAGGATATTTTTGTTACATAGGGCTGCTATCCCCGACAGGTTTCAATTTTTGCTGCTCTGTCATCAAGTGATAATAGTGATCAAAGCATTTCTTGAAGTACATTATACATTAAGACTCCTAGTTTATTTTCAGTTCATTGTTTAGTTTAACTTAATACGAGTTCTTAGTAGCACTATCCCATAAGTAATCCTGTGGTTTTCTTCTGTAGCTATTTAATTTCATAATCTTTCTCTTAAAAATGTTTTTTTGAAACGAAAACAATACACATTTTTTCCCTAAAGTTCAGCGTATTCTGTTCTTTTGAATGACAGTAACTCAAGTGTATTTAATTTAACTGCACACTGCTACATTTTCCTGGATTTGAATAGTGTCCAAGAAATGAGCTGCTGGGTAATTCCATCTGTATGCACAGCACAGGGCACCAGGCTTCCCCTGAATACCCACACATTGAGTGTGGAGCTTTGCTGTGTGCTAGAGACAAAGAAGAGAAGAGACAAAAAGTGTGTGGTTGCTAAAGCAGCAATGACATCATTAAGGAACTTCCATTTTGAAACTTCAGTCACTTCCATTTTGAAAAGCTAGGCTGGAGGAATGCAGAGAACAGTGTGAATTGTCTCTGGGGCAGAGAACAGCCCACTGAAGGTCTCAAAGTTGTACAGCAGCTGGATTTGTTTCTGTATACTATTAGTGTTATTCCTAGTTAACAGGCATCATTCGTAGGGCTGTAGGGACTATTCTTCTCAATAGAAAATGTTTTCAAAAACCAGCAGTTTAAGATTCAAAATGAAGAAAATATACCTCAGGTGAGATTGCTCTCTAGCAGTCAAGCTACTGGAGAAGGCCCTTCTGGAGCTGCACAGTCCTTGGGAGTCTCTGCCATGTCAGACACAGCAAAAATGTAGAGAACAAATGCACATGTGCTGCAGTCACTCTTTGGTGTTTTTCCTGTTTCCCACTTGTCTCTGTTTGACCCAAAGACATTCTGCGATGGTTGGGGTTTCTCTGCTCATTCTTTCAGGTGCAGCCCCATAGTCCAAATCGTTTCTACTGTGATAAAAGCTCTTGTATTTTAAGGGAGAGTGATGGGATTCTGTAAGCCCATGTTAACATTTCCTGTTCAGAGAATACCAAACAATGCAACAAGGTTGGGTTTTATACAGAAGGAAAATAAGACCATGGCTGTTGTTTAGAGCCATTAGGGTATAAAGAACTGCTGTTCATGCCTTTGTGTTTTCCAGATGCCAGCATGTATGCACATTACCTCTTCAATGCATTTGACACTGCACAAAATGGCTCTGTGAAGTTTGAGGTACGTAATTGTTTTGCATCTTCCTTCTATGCCACTTTCTCAGTTTTGTGGTTTTAAGCTTTTCCATCCATTTTTCATTGTAAAGTTGTAGAATCCATTAAGGGTTAGAGGTTTCAGTCTAAAGTCATTTGATGTTTTAAAAGCTGTTTCACTTTAGTTTATGCCGATGCAGTTGTGTTTCCTCTTTTTAAAGAAACGCCCAGGTCATGCCAGTCAGGATCAGAGTGAGAAAATGCAGAGGTTTATGTAGCAGAGAGGAGTGGTCAAAGAGAGATGAGGGACGCAAATAACTTGCATGTTGTACCTTCTGCAGTCATTGTGCATTGCATGATTGAATTATCGTATATGCAAGTTCTGGGAATATGTTTCTTTAAGCTTATTTGATGTGTTGGACAAGTATCTCAGATACTTGGTGTCCAAAAGAAACTAAATGCACCCTTTATCTGAAAGGCCTGTGGCTACACCCAACCACTCCTCATGCTCACACCCACAGTGGTGGGAGTGCAGCAAAGGGATTTGTTAAGTCTGGAGGGTGACCTTCATAGTTTTGAAGACAGTTCACTGTGACTATAAACTACAAATCATAGACAGTCTTGCCTTTGCTGTCAAATTGCCGAGAACTCCAGTAATTTCCAGGTGAGACAGAGACATATTTTCATTGATTACATGTAAAATAGGAACGTTTCCACTTCTATGTGTGTGTGTCTGTGGTGAGGGCTGCAGTGCAAGGTTTGCATATGGCAGCTACTCAGTACTTAAAGGTGTCCAGAAACATAAACAGGAAAATACTGTTAAAACAAACAAACAAAAAACCTAGGAAGTGCTGAGCTTTCCTGCCTGGCAGAACTGGCTCTTTACTAGCTGTCAAACATAAGCATTTTGTCTCCTTTTTTATATTGTTTGACAAATTCAAATCGCTCTGATCCTTGGTAAAAGGAGGAGGGTATTCTAAGCATTGATGCACTGCCCCATGCAGAGCTCATGGAGGTGACATGGGAAGCACTAAGGATGTTAAATGAGTTATGTATCAGGAACTGTATTGTTCTGTTAGCTTAAAGCTCTGCCTGTGCAGAGCTAACAAACCCCTTTAGCTATGCCACTCACAGAGCCTGTGATAAAAAAATAAATTAGAGTTATTGGAAGTAACAGCTTTACTGTAAACAAGAACATACAATTTAAATGCTGTCCTGCACTGGGTAATTTGTGGTGGGAATCACATCTGATCAAGTCTGACAGATTTTGCCAGAAAAAGAAAAAAATTCCCTAGAGGGAAGAGTTAGAGTTTAGGATCTCTCCATCTCTCAAGGCAGACACAGAGAAAATGCTGGATTTTCTCCCTTCTAGATACGGAGGTAAGAAAGCATCAGCTTCTCCTTCCACAGGCACAGTGCAGCTGTGTTTAGCCAGGCAGAGTGACAGCTCCCTGCAGCAAGGAGAATGGCCACAGACACATCTGGCAGTGCTCTTAAAAGCCAGACATCACAGCAGATGCTTCATCCATTGAGTCCTGCCAGAGGTCACATTGTCAGAACAGGGAGTTGGATGGGTTGCTAACCATATACTCCATCCTAAAAATACAAAACTTTTGACTGGCAGTTTGTAAAGAGACATAGGAAGTGATGTCAAGAAAACTCACACTTCTTTCTCTGCTTCAAACCAGGATTTTGTGATGGCATTGTCCATTCTGCTACGGGGAACTGTTCATGAAAAGCTGAGATGGACATTTAATCTGTATGACATAAATAAGGATGGCTATATAAACAAGGAGGTAAGGCTGTTCCCGACAAATGTGGTTGATTTTAGAGGAGATACAACTATTGCAGAACACAATTAATTTTACACACAGCTAATTAAAGGCAAGCAGAAAGGACCTGAGCATTTATCTACGTCTAAGTAAAGTGCACAGCGATAATATTGCATGATTTTCTGGACATATTTTCCTATATTATAATGCCTGTAATGAATTGTTTAGCCAGGGGCAAAATCTAGTTACAACTATGAACCACATAATCTTTGCAAAGGGGAGGGTGACAGTGGCAACAGCTAGTTCTGACTGAGTAACAAGGGCTTTGTTTCTGCACAGCACAAGAAGCCCTACCAACACTCCCAAACCCTCATTGTCATCTGTTTGTACCTTCTCATCTGGTATTGCTTGTCCCCATTGTACCAAGTCTTGGGTTTGAGCATGGCAGCCTTGAATGCGTTGCAAATACCTCTTTGTCTGCTCAAAACCAATGTGTGTCCCTGGAGAGTTTGCAGTAACTGCTTCTGGTCGTGGAGCCAAGTGGCAATTTGTGCCCGGTGTGCAGAGGGAGCAGGTTCCCAGTGACACTGGGACAGGTTCAGGGCTGAGCATCCCCCAGCTGGAGGAGGGAGGGAGCCCTGCAGGACCCTGTGGCTCCACTGGGGCAAAGGCAATTGCTTTCAATAGGATGAAGTTTTATATCATGATACATCTGTCTTCATGCACGTGTCCAGGCATTCTGTGAGCTCTTTTGTAATAGGAGAGGGAGGGTGAAGAAAAGGGCAGTACAAGACAGAACTGTGCTATAGTTTCTCTTCATTTCCTTTTTGTGTTTGTGCTGCTGTGGCAGGAAATGATGGATATTGTAAAGGCAATCTATGATATGATGGGAAAGTACACATATCCAGTGCTCAAGGAAGATGCACCAAGGCAGCATGTAGAAGTGTTTTTCCAGGTACCCATTTTTTGATGTATTCTTTGTAACACTTGAGCTATATCCTGATACACCTTACTGTAACTATTCCAAAAGAAATCCTAGAAACCACTCAGCCTAACACTACAGTGTCTGCTGATTTCCTGGCTCCAGAGGTATCTCACCTGTCTCTTAGCCTGATCCTTTGCATTGGGATGTGCCACATGCAGTAAGTCAGAAGCCTTTGTATGTGTTCAGCCCTTCTGTGCTGCTTCTGTGTGACAGACAGGAATGTGGGTGGGGGCAGGTGAGGCAGGGAATAAATAAACCCTGGAGGGCAGAGGTTGTGGTGTATGTCAAAGTTGAAAATACCTCAGAAGCACTCTGATTCCCATGATGAACAAGTCCTTAACAGCTCCCCAATCTAGCAATGACACTGAGTCTGTGATCAGAGCTTGCCAAAGGCCCAGCTTTATCCAGGTTGTATCACCTAAGATATTATACTGTGACAAGTGTTATCAATGAAAACTAATTTTTTTCAATTTTATTTTATTTTATTTTGCAGAAAATGGATAAAAACAAAGATGGAGTTGTAACTTTAGATGAGTTTATTGAATCGTGTCAGGAGGTAAGGACTAAATTGTAACTGCAAGGAAAGGTCTAGTTCACACATCATTTGCTTCCCTTTGGACAAATTCTATTTGAAATGAGATTGCAGAAACACAGAATATTCTGGATTAAAAGGGACTGCTCAAGATCCAGGGTTGTCTTTGCTCTGTGAAATAAAACCAAACCAAAACAACTTCAAGACTAGTGTCTGGTGATGCTCTGTGAAGCCTGTGACTGAATCGTGAGATTGGGTCAGGCTGAATATGGGAAAGGATTTCTTTATGTCCAGTGCTGGGGACCAGAGCTTTTATTCCCCTGACTGGGATGCAGGGCCTGAGTCTGTAGACAAGCAGACAACTCTGGAGAAAGTTGGTAACTGCCTTGGCTATTTCTGGGGTTTGGAATTTTCCTCTTGTTGGTGGTTTGGTTTGGTTATTCAATGGTTTGTTTTGTTGGGGTTGGGGGTTGTTTTGTTGTTGTTTGCTTTAGATTTTAATTTGCTTTGTTTCATTTCACTTTAAGAGTTCCACACTGTCTTTGTCCACTGCCCCACATGTCACCATCATTGCTGCAACTGTCCAGAGACAAACTTGTCTCAAAATCTTGCAATTACAGCACTGAGTTATAAAAACAGTCAATGTTTTCATGGAGAAACATTAAAATAAATGCTGTCATCACAGCAATGTTTGGGTTTGGGTTTTTTCTGTTTTGGAAATAAGCTCCCTCTTGCAAATTCCATATGTTAGAATGGCTGTGATAAATGTTTGTTGGTACTTTTAGCACCAAGAGGTGTCTGTGTTAACATGCAGCTGGTGTATTGTCTGTTGTCTTAGACATTAAATTAGTGTGTGAATGTTTGCTCAGAGATCTCTCTAACACTTGACCAGTACAATAATGGTCTAAAACACCAACTATGCCTTTTGGAACACTTACATTAGTGCAAATAACTGCATAGTAGCCCTTCTGTGTATTTTACTTTCCCTGGAAAATTTTTTCCAGTTCTGCAGCCTGAGAGCTCTTCTGTCCCTGAGCAAGGCGAAGATGCTCCCTGTAGAGGGCTGGGCTGGCTCTGGCTGGTTCTGAGTCAAGTCTGGCTCTGGCCATTTCCAGATTAGTTCTCAGTCAGGAACTTCAGGCAGCAAAATCCTAGTTAGCAGGTGCATAATAGCAGGTTAATATTTTTACAGTTACTTCATTCTTGGTCCCTCCTGGTTGTTTGGCTTATTTTTGGCACCATCTTTAATTTGATCATTTGTATTGTGTATTATTCTTCACATTCATCACTTGCCTGTAGGTGTGTGTATCATTAGTGCTCTCAGAACTGAAGCAGTTTTACTTTACTTGTAACTGTCAGAGTTCTAATTCCCTGCCCTAGTTTGGGTTTGGTTCCTTCTGTTACCATCCTTGCACAGCAGCTGGGCAGACTGATGCAGTGGCAGGTGTGGTTTCTTGGCAGGTAGAAGCAAGCCCTGTAGCACTAAATCTTTTTTTGTATCTTTATAGAAAGCAAACCAAAGTGCATTAGAGTCCTTACTTGTGCCATTGCAGGAGCTCTGGCTTGTGGACAGGGAACCCCTGCATTGCCTTGGAGATGGTGATTGGTACCCACCAAACTGTTAGACCTGATACAGATGTGGAAAATGTTACAGGCAGCTATTCTAACTTTTGGAATAACTGAATTCCTGGGGGAAAAAATCATCACTATGTTTCTGAATACTGCTCTGGTTATTAGCTTGAAGTACAATTCCAAGATTTCAAGAGAAATACAATCCAGGATTTCCCAGGATTTTTGTCTGTAACTTTCCCATTTGAGTCTAGGAAACTCGGCGAGGCTGAGGTTGAACAGATTGCATGTGTTCGGGGTTTGAGCTGTTTGTATTTCTGTGATGAAGTACTCTCTCACGGTTCAAAGCCTACCATTTCATTATGACTTGTTAAGCAATATTAGCCAAGGACACGTTTGCACATCCAGGATAAGTGACATCTGAGGGTTCAGCACAGGCTGACCATGTCAGGCTCAGGAGAGGAGTTTTCAACCCTGCTGAATCAGGGCCTGGGCTCTGAATCAGTCCCAGCCCATGAAGGTGGACAAGCACTGCCAGAGCAGATCTGCTGCCTGCAGGAGCAGCTGCAGAGCTTCCCCTGAGCTGAGCAGAGGCACTGAGTTGTTCTTGTCCATGCTGTTCTCATGGAAATATCTTCTCCTTGCTTTCAGGATGACAATATCATGCGATCCTTACAGCTCTTTGAGAATGTCATGTAGCCATGCAGCCAGCGTTGGAGGAGTCCAAGACTTCTGTGTAGCAAAGACCTCCTTTCTGGGTGAAAGCTTTTTACAACTGAGCCATGTCCAGTGTGTGAGGATTTTGTATGACATCTCCAACCAACTGGCAACCAAGTGCAACCGATCCCACCTCTTCTTCACAGGAGATGCTGGTGGACCTTTGTTTCATTTTGGAAGCATGTGAATATTTTAATAAATCCTGACATGAGAGAACTGCTGCTCGAAGTTCATGGAGTAATATAGAGCATTGTTTGCTAGGCACAAGTCCTGCTTTTAATCTAGCAAGCTTAATTACCTATGATAGCACATGTCAATAGCTATTCAGCCATCTATTGCCATTGACAGCTCAGTCTATGCTACCATACAGCACAATGTGTGATGAATGCCTTGCTGTTCATCTGTTTTGACAAAAGTCAGTGTGAAAAAATGAACAGTCAAGGTGCCTGGGACATTGAGCAGGCAGCCCATGTAGCCAGTACCCCCATTTCTGCAGAGATCCTGCTTCTCCTCTCAAATGCACTGGTCCCATCATGCTGAGTTTGGTGGAGTTCTTCCTGAACACATTAACCAGGTGATCTTCATGCCAGGGTGAGCCAGAAAGGAGCAAAACATGTTGCACATGTAAATATCAGGGTACAGAACAAATCCTGTTCAATGATGGTAAGTTTCTGAAAGACCAGACAGATTTATGAGGGCTGGTTCAGAAAGATTAACAGCTGCTCTGGTCCAGCCTCCTGGTGCAGTCCCAGCATGTGGTGGGACACCAGGTGATTCTCCACTGTGCACCTCAGCAGCACCATGGAATGTGCTGTCATCCTGCTGTAGTTTGCCACACACTTCCAGGGGTCACTCTTTGAATGTTTGTGTTTTTCCATTGGACATGACAGTAAGTTCTTGCCCTTTCTATGGATTTATTTAAGCTTTCTCATTTTTCTTAGTGAAGAACAGGCCCAGAAGATGCAGCTGGGTTTCCACATAAAGACCCTGACACCCACAAAGTGCCCTGTATGTTTGATTGGGACCTACTGAGTTGTTATTAGCCTCAGAATCAGCTGCCAGGCCCGTATTTTTTTCTGCAAGACAGTAACACCCCTTGCATGCTCCCCATTTCCTTGCTAATGTCAAGTAGAGTATTGGTTTGGGGGGTTGACTTTTTAATCAGCAAAACAAAACTCACATAGTGAATTTATATTAAGGTTGAATTTTGCCCAGTAGATGATTTGTCAGCTGGGGAATGTGCCAGAGCCTTCTCTTCTCAGGAAAGCTGACACCCTGGAGTACCATTGCCATCTCCAGGCAGCTGATGGCTCAGAAACCAAAGGGAGGAGGGAACAACCAACTTCTCCAGCTGCTCAAACCACATAGACAAGACAGTCCCTGCCACAGTGCTACATTGCTCCCATCCAGCAAGCATATATTTTTATTGTATCAGATACTATATTAGAAATCAACGTTAGCAGTGAAGATATATTTTAGAACTTATATAAGTGGAAGCTTTTTATAGTACAGAATATATAGAATTCCTCAGTTCTGACGCCCTAATTTTACAAAAATTTCCTCTATGGAAACATTCCTGATTATAGAGGTAGGTGTGGTCAGTCCTACTGTAATGATAAGCTAATTACCCGAGATGGGGCATTTCTTCCTTTTACTGTGTTCCTTCACACACTTCTTGTAGTCTTAACTTTATTTCTTTAAGTTGTCCCCTTGTCATAAAAAGTGCTCTTTGAGTGAAGTTACGTGTCTGCAGGAATGACACCCTAGTCTGTCTTGTTTATTGCCTTTCATACAAGTCCCATTAATTAATTCCTCCCTAGCAGTTATCCAGAGCATAGCAGCTCCTGTGGGGGGATGCCATGCTGTGAGAGGAGCCTTGTCCTTCAGCTGCTGGGTATTGTCTTTTTAGGTTTTATTTAACAGGCACCTGGTAAAGACATCAGTTATAGCTGAAATAATACACAGTTTACACTGCTCCTTCTTGATTCTTTTTGCAATCACTTTAGCAAATGAAAGAATTTAATACATATAATTAATTACCTGCTTTTCTCTCCCACCAAAACAACATCTGTCTGTTATCAGTCTAAGCACCGAACTGCGGTGGAGGGAGAAGCAGCCAGGTAAAGAGAAAAGAAGGATTTGCACTGGGCTAGCACAGTGCCTTCCTCCTGTAAATGTGTTTATGAGATGGCACGTACAGGCAGAAACATTTGGAATGTGCCCTTTTCAAAAGAAAACGTTATTAGTTGCATGCTGCCATAGTCCCTGAAGCTAAATTAATTTCTGGATTTACTGTGATGAATTTGGCCTCAGCTGTTTCCTGTCCCTGCTGGCAGCAGTGCTGTGCTGGGGATGCCTCTGTCACCAGGGCTGTCACTGCTTTGTTGAGCGTGGCCCCATCCAGCACCATACTCCAAAGAGCTGGTGTCCCTGTGCACTGCTGAAATCAGGGCACCAGGGCTGACCCTGCAGTTCTGGCTTCTCCTTTCTGCTCCCAGGATTGATGAGGGTGCATCAGGCAGAGAGGGAGGTGCTGGCAGCCATGGCTGGCTCTGCCCTTCAGGCATTCAGAGCTCCAGTTTGGGTCTCACAGGAGTCAAGTCCCTCCCACACACCCCTGATTTCAGCCCTGGGCTGAGCTCTGTGCTCCCTCTGAAGCCTTCGGTAGGTGAGACAGGAGGATTTGCAAAGTGACATCCACAGTTGTGTTTTCACACAGCTCAGGGGGCAGGTTCTGTCTATGGCAAAGTTCTTGCTGTTGCAAAACCAATTGTTGTCCTGTGTTTTCCCCTGATCCCACTGCTACACCAGAGGCTGGGATGCCCCAGCGTGGAAGGCCTCAGGGTTTTCCATCAGCACCATCTGTGTGTGTGGCAGGTGTGTTCCAGCCAACGGGTCACAGAGATCCAGTGACTGTGAGGGAGTCGTTCTCTGCATGGAAATGTCTTTGGGTTTGGGGTTTTATGATTTCTGTGAATGTTACTCTGTAAACTTGACAAGCCTCCTCTTGCTCATAAACAGGGCTTGCAATATTTATGGCCAATAGCACTACATCTTTCTAAATAAAACACAGTATGCTATTCCAATCTCCCACCCCCATCAATCCTCCTGCCACTATGTGAAAGGCAGTTCCTATACTGCTCCTCAGTTACAGTCAGACTGTCAGTGCTCTCAACTGTGCACATTTCCTCCAAGTTGTGAATGTTTAAACAGTGTCTGAATCAGGACTCTGACTGTTTCATTAGTTACAAACATTAGTCTGCATTTTCATGCCAGCATTTTCTAAAGGAAGCTTTTCTAACATGCATTTTATGCAATGTACTGAAAAATAGGAATGTGATTAATAATAATACAAAAAAAAAAAAAAAGTACCATGACTCTTCTGTGGCTGTTTGTTTTCCTGTTCGTTTGAATGCATTGCAATACTGTGAGTGACCATGAGCCATGCCTGAGGCACAGATAGCCCCAGGTTAAAGGTTTGTGGGCAGAACTTTGGCACTGTCTGACTAGAACATGTGTTGAGAACAAATACCCCTCTGTCCATGGGCCACCTCTGGTAAGATGGTGGAGCTGCAGGGTATCAACCTTTGCTTCTTCTTCATGGAAGTGCCAGGAAAACCTAAGTAAATTGTGAAACTAAAGCCATGTTAATGGAGCAGACATGTAAAGCTTCACTCTTGCAAATGCTATTCTCTGATGGCAATTTGTATTCAATTTTGTCGAATGGTTTTAAAAATGTTGGGTTTAATAATAAAAAGAAAATACCTGTAGGAAGGTGTCCTTTTTAAGCCAAATATGTTTTTTCTTTTTCTTCAGGGCCACTGTCAGGTTAAAAATTTGCAATGAAACTTTTAAAAGTAGAACTTTGCCTCTACATGCACAGGGGCTGTGGAACTGAACTGTGCTGTGAGTGTGGTACTAACATGCCAATGATTTATTTGCATCATGGATTCAGGAGTGCTCTTACATTTGGTGTGGTGACACCAAAAAGATAGCCTGGCCCTTGTGCAAACAAGAGTTCAGGAATGTTCTTCTACCTGCATTACTGATAGTATCTTGGAGTAGTACAAATGGAAAGCTTACAGGCTTTCTTCTCTCTTCAGTGGTTTTGCTAAAATATAAGCAGAAAAACAGTTAAAAAAAAAAGATGCAAACACTACTTTTTGTTAGAGAAAATAAAAATAATCCCAAACCTCGCAGTGTCCCTTTAGCTCTTGTTTATTGTGAACATCCATTCTGACATATGGAGAAATGCAGGAGCAGTTTTGCGAGACTATATATATGTGTGTACATATATATATACGTATATATGTTTACTAAACTCTGTTCTGCAGGGTATAATCTGTCTACCAGTACATCCCAGGAAAAAGAACATTCATACATGCAGAAATGTGAAAATAAAGGTGTCTATGTGAAACGTGGTATTGGTGTCACTGCAGTGCCAGCACAGGGGCATTGCCCAGCCACCCTGGGCTGCACAGACCCGGGGAGTGACCTGGGAACAGCACCGAGGCACCTGCCCAACCTAAGAGACAGCAGGGGCCTGTGGAGAATGCCAACCCCCACTTCTCGCTGTCCTTGCAAGGAGAAGGTGTGGAAACTGCCTGTTCAACGCCTCTGACACCCTGGGAGGCAAAGCAGGCTCAGACTCAGAGCACGTGCATAGGATTTTTGTTTGGTTTTCAGCTGTGAGTTCGCTCAAGCGGCTGTCAAAGCCTTAGTTACTGCTGTGAGACACTGGACACCTCTGATTTTATTCTGAGCCCATCAGCACTGCACACTGAAAATCTCATCCTGCTGCTTCAGGAATCCAGGGCATTGCAGCAGATGGACTGGAGGGCAGTGGGGAGGGAGCGGGTTTGCACTGGCCATGAAAGTTGTCCCCCACCCCTTGGGGGGACTCCAGAGGGCAGGGGGAGAAACTGAGACGTGCTACAACTTAGTATATTTACTTTTGAACCAAATAAAAGCCTTCTCTTACTGAGAGATTAATTTTGTAACCTTTGCTTATCCAGGCAGATCCAGCAACATTGGAAAGGGAGGAGGCCTGGACACATTGGTGCATGAAGTTCTACTTCCCTGGTCAAGTAGAAGTTGCCAGCTACCTCTTGCATTTTTGTGCCAGAGATGCATTTGAGGTGGAGAAACATGGAGAAACCATGCAACATGCCGGGGAAAGTGAGGGCTGTGTCCTGCTGGAGGGGGGCGTGACTGAAGCACTGGAGGATGAGTATTAGTCTGCAACCTAGTTTGAATTGAATGAATTGTTGTCACCTCTTAAGCCAAATAGCTGGGATCAATTCTGGAGCTGAGCACTGGTGCTGGAAGGGTGGCAGCTTGTTGTATTTCTGCAGATAACAAGCAGACTGCCTGAAACCACTGCATGTGTCCCAGTTAGTGCTCAGGGCTGTTTAAACTGTTTTGCCTTTGTGACACAAACAGGTGACAGGCAGTAGAGTGACAGCAGACCAGCACAGAGGTCAGGAACAAGGTTGTGGTGTAAGATGATTTGTGGCTATGAGAGGAATACATAAGAAAATGTTTATAAAAGTTGCTATTGAAAATAAACAGCAATGTCCAAACAGATTTGAAGACACAGCTGTCAGTTGTCTGTGACATTAATTAAACGTTAAAGTATAATCAAAATATGTAGTAAAAACAAATGCACAAGTAGTGATATTAATCCTGTATGTAATTAAAAAATCAAGTTGACATGTAAGGTTATAAACCACAACAGACCAGTCAAAGATAGACAACCTTTTATAAGCTCCCCAGGGAGGAGGCCCAGTGAAGCCAGATGTCAGCTCAAGTCCCATATTTTCTCATCTTCTACTCAGGTGATGCAGACTTACGAGTTCAGGTGATGGTCTCCCCAGTCTGCCCAGCACAGCCAAACACATTCAGGTTTGCAGTGGCAGCTTCTCTCTGAATTCTGTCCCAAAGCTGTGCATCCTACGGGTCAGGAGTTAGAGCTGGGGGTGGTTTAGATGGAGGGGATCTGGCACAGTCACCTCCCTGTGGGGGCTCTCCTGTTCTGATATACCAATTGTTCTCTAAATTGTCAACCAAGTTTTTCAGCAACAGAAATAAATTGGCTTGGGAATGGCTGTTAAATATTTTAAAAAAGAAAAAAGTTTAAGTAATTATATTTTTCTTGTAAGAGATCTGGATTCTTCACCTCCGTTCACCTTAACAAACCCAGTTGTATCATATCTGTGTACGTTTACTACTCTGATTTGGAAAAAAAAAAGAATCAAATGGGACTGAGCAGCATCTTGCTTGTTCTAAATGACACTGGGGGG
>WEKX01010339.1:13613-41374 GCA_013390025.1 Pitta sordida
GTTTTTGTTGTTGGTGGGAGGGGGGGGGGGGGGGGGGGGGGGCGGTTCTATATTGCCATGATAATTTTTAATCTTGCTTTTGTGTTATCATAGCCTAGACCCAGGTGCCAGGTTAACTAACAGGAGCTGTCTCAGAAGTGAATCTTGCTCCTCTCAGAACACGTTGGATGCCATTTAAGTGGCACTTAGCTCATGCACTGACATTCAGTGTGAAGAACATGTTTGTTTCTGGAAAAATTCGTCGCCCTCATCACAATTTACAGCACCTGCTTAAATAAGTTGTGTCTAGGCAGCTGATAAACAGATGTCAGGATTTCAGGAGAGAGGGTCTGCAGGGTGCTGTCCAATGGGCTTGGGTGGAGGGAACACTGGATGTCACCAGGATCCCTCCTGGCACAACAGGGCAGACAGATCCCAGCCCAGTCACTTTTAGTTACCGTGGGACAGATGTCAGGCATCACACAGTGCTTAACCACTTTCACACATGAACGCCTTTATGGTTGGCTTTGAGAATTAATTGAAAAAATCAGATCTATCTAACACTTTTTATAAAAATGATCATCAAGAACGTGCCTAAGAGTAGAGATGGTTAACTCTGAGGAACTGAATTATTATTTCTAATTCACAGACAGATAATTGAAGCAAAATTTTGTGTCCCTTCATCACATCAGGTCAGAAGTGATGCATGAGGAGAGCAGAGATAGGAGAGCTGGTGATGGAACTGCCCCTGCTGCTTGGCCAGGAGAGGCTGCTTCTCTGCAAACAGGACACCTGTCCCCTCCAACCTGCAGGATGTGGGAAATTAACTGAAGATCTCCAGAGCCTCAGTGGATATGGTCATTTCTAGGCTGTTTTTTAAAAACTTTCTTTTTCGTATTGCTAAAAAAAATTATGTCTTTCTCCATCTGTTTTTGTAGGGACTGGGTACTGTGGGGCTCTGTCTGGAAGCCCCCACGGTGGGGCAGTGACATATTGACTGTGACATTTCCCTGGGCATTGACCTGTTGTCCTGTCCCTGGGGCTGCATCTGGCCAGCCCAGCCTTGTGTGCACAGCAGCCAGTGCAGGAGCCAAGGGGGCACTGGGATGATCCACGCTCCTCGTTCAGGATGTTCAGGGGCTTCTGCAAGAAGTGAGAAATTCTTCTGGCAGTGGGGCACGGGGATGGTTCCTATAAAAACCTGCGCTGTTTCTAAAGTTCCATGTTGGAATTCACGCTCACATCCAGCAGCCATGAAATGGAGGAGAACAGGGAGAATCACAGAATCACAGAATCACAGAATATTATGAGTTGGAAGGGACCCACAAGGATCATCTAGTCCAACTCACCATCTAACACCCGTACAGAGACCAAGAGCACATCCCAGAGCGTAACACCAACCGAGATGCTGGCTCATATTGAGTTTCCTATCGATCAGTACACCTAAGTCTCTCTCCACTTCGCTAGTCTCGAGCCACTCCTCCCCCAGCCGNTGACTGGTCTGTAGTTGTTAGGATCATCTTTCCTACCCTTCTTGTAGATGGGTGTCACATTGGCCAATTTCCAGTCTTGTGGCACAACACCAGAACAGGGAGAACTGGGCTGCAGCACAACGCTGTGTTTCACTAACAGGAACCAGCTCTGGTCTGGGGTCTGGCTGCAGAAGATGGGTCCAGATGGTCACTGCCCTCACCCAGAAAACAAAATGTGACAATGAGCTTGACCACTGCCCACCAGACCCTGTAACCTTTCTGCCAGGCACCACAGGTTTCCTCAGCACCATGTTCCCAGCCCAGCTCAGCCTGTGATGGAAGCAGCACACAGGTGATAAAGAAATGTTTCCACTGCCCCAGTGGTTTGGGGTCTGTACTTGCTCTTTACATTTGCAGAGAGAGCTAAGGAGCACATACACTGATGTTGTGGAGTGCAGAGGTGAAAGGATCACTGCTAGTAATGTACAGTTATCTCATTTGTCAAAATGTCTATGGAAAGTTAGTGCTGATCCAGAACTTTCCAGAAGTTTAGTGAGTTATTGGAAAGTGCTTATTTAAGAAAAAAATAAATCAAATAATTGACTTTACCATCCCAGTATCGAATTCACTTTGTTGACATTTTCACAGAAACTTATCCAACATTTCTGTTCTAATTATCTTATTGATTTACTTATAAAACGATATAAATTGAAAATATATAAAAGTTCAAATATACAAGAAGGTAAATATCAGCACGTTTTCTGTCTGAACAGATATTCCAAATTTCAGAGAAGTCAGAACACGAAGAAGTACCAGAGCCTTACGTTTCCTTCACACAACACGAGCTGTTACAGAAAACCATATATTGCCAAGCAATTATAAGTAAGAAAAATAATACTCTTTATTGTGGGTGGGCACTGCACTGGTAGGAGTGCAGTTACAGACCTGTTTGTGCTGTAACTGATGACAAGTAAAGCTCACTGGAAAAACACGTGTTTGTATGACAAACTGAGTTGAAAAATACTTCTAAATTGTTCTCAATTTTTGTTGCAGACTCTTTAAAATTTATCTCACATTTTTTGCCTTATATTGGTTTTATTTTGCACTGAGCTGTGATATTGTAATGCTAAACGTTTAAGGAC
The DNA here is from genome assembly GCA_013390025.1 of Pitta sordida. Classification (NCBI taxonomy): domain Eukaryota; kingdom Metazoa; phylum Chordata; class Aves; order Passeriformes; family Pittidae; genus Pitta; species Pitta sordida. The sequence continues at coordinate 16,207 of WEKX01010339.1, forward strand.
ATCTACTACAAACAAGACATTGAACTGCTTTCTGTTCCTTTGGTATTCAAATGAAGGAGCTGGGCTCAAGCAAACGAGACCCTTAGAAATGCAAGGAAAGTAAAAGATTTATATCTCATTTTAGTGATATCACTAATAAAATACAATTAACAAACTATTTAAGATTGTAATTTATGTCTAGTAGTGAATAGTTAGTGCATGTCATAAATAAAATTAGGAATATGTATATGGTGTTGATTTTAGCAGCTTTGAAGCTCAAAAGCAGAATTTCAGAACTTGAGAATTCCCTTTTCTGAGAGCACATTCATATTCAATCCCACCTGGAACAGAAATCTCATTCCAGCCTGTGAAGTGGATATTCCAGGGCTTGAGCAGCCTCACCCAGCAGGGCCCAAAGAGATCAAAGCAGAATGGATGTGACACTGCAGAGATCTACAGGTAATTTTAGATACAGTAAAATTCATGTTCATAGATGTGCTGTCCCTTTACTGCATCTTCTGTCTGGGTTTGGGGTGATTTTACAGCCAGTGGTGTCCCCAGAGCTCCCAGCAAGGCCTGGAGGAGCCACCCCGTGCCCATGTCCCTGCTGGAGCCCAGAGGAGCTTGTGGAGCAGAACTCAGCTGGTCCTTCACAAAACAGCCGCTGTGCATGAGCTCTTCCTTTCCTCCAAGGACAAGTCCATGCAGTAAGAAGATGTCCTGTTGTAGGGGTTTGGAAAAGGTCAACAGCAGTGGGCTAGAGCTCCCTTGGGGAAAGAGCCAGAGGCACCTCATGGCACTGACACACTGTAAGTGTAGAAAACCATTTTTCTGTGAGATTATTGTGAGGATTTTGAGGGCTCATTTTGCTTAGAGGTCTTTCCTGCCTGGGAGAGGAATCCTTTTCACTTTTCCCCCAAACAGCTTAGGTGTCTCTCCTTCTCTGGCCTTGCAGAGCAGCCAAGTCCCTGAAAAGATAACTTTTTCACAGACAACCTTGGAGCCCCTGCGAGGTGAGGCCAACCAGGCTATTAAGAATGCTTGGAAAGAAAAAAGTTTTGCATTCTTTCATGCGTGGTGCACACGCTGCTAAGTTTAGTGCTCTTGCCTTTGAAAAAGAACTTTTTCTAATTCTTTCGCTGCCTGGTGTTTTGGGGGTACCTGCATTGCCTTCCTTTGCACACAGTCTGGAAGGGATAAACAAAATCCTGCCTGAGAAGAGAGCAGAGAGCAGAGAAAGCACAAAAATGTGACAAAGCTGGTCAAACCTGTTCCCTGTACTGGGATTTTGGGGAAGTTTTTTTAGTGTTTGACAAAGAGGGAGAAATATCAGTTTTTGCCTCGTCTATGGTTGTGCTCTAAAGGTGTTTTTACTGCCCTAATCTGTGGGCACTTGGGCCCTGACTGTGTAGGTTCCTTCCTTCTTCTCAACAAGCGGCAGCGCTGCAGCTCCTCATCCACTCCACATGCAGAGTTGCTGCTGGTGTTCAGGCATTGGGATACTGGCGCAGGAAGAAGCAAAGTTCAACATCTTTATTGATGACATGGACGAGGGAATTGAATCCATCATCAGCAAGTTTGCAGATGATACTAAGCTGGGGGCAGATGTTGAACAGCCGGAGGGTAGGAAGGCCCTCCAGAGGGACCTCGACAGGCTGGAGAGGTGGGCAGGCTCCAACAGTATGAGGTTTAACAAGACTAAGTGCCGGGTTCTTCACTTTGGCCACAACAACCCCATGCACCGCTATCGGCTGGGGGAGGAGTGGCTCGAGACTAGTGAAGTGGAGAGAGACTTGGGTGTACTGATTGATAGGAAACTCAACATGAGCCAGCAGTGCGCCCAGGTGGCTAAGAAGGCCAATGGCATCCTGGCCTGCATTAGGAACAGTGTGGTCAGTAGGTCCAGGGAGGTTGTCCTTCCCCTGTACACAGCGCTGGTCAGACCTCATCTTGAGTACTGTGTGCAGTTCTGGGCTCCCCAGTTTAAGAGGGATGTTGAGCTGCTTGAGAGGGTCCAGAGAAGGGCAACGAGGATGGTGAAAGGACTGGAGGGTAGGCCCTATGAGGAGCGACTACAGGAACTGGGACTGTTCAGTCTGGAAAAGAGGAGGCTCAGAGGGGACCTCATTGCTGTTTACAACTACCTGCGGGGAGGTTGCAGCCAGATGGGTGTGGACCTCTTCTTCCAGGCTGACGACACCAGAACGAGAGGGCACGGCCTCAAGCTACGCCAGGGGAGGTTCAATCTTAACATTAGGAAGCGGTTTTTCACAGAGAGAGTAATTGCATATTGGAATGGGCTGCCCAGGGAGGTGGTGGAGTCACCATCCCTGGAGGTGTTTAAGAGAAGACTGGACGAGGAGCTTAGTGACATGGTCTAGCCGGGAGGTGTAGGGCTGGATGACGTTGTGCCCCCTCCGTCTCGGAGTGGCCTGCTAGACTGTGAGGGATCTAGGTTGGTGTTATGCTCTGCGATGTGCTCTCGGTCTCTTTACGGGTGTTAGATGGTGAGTTGGACTAGATGATCCTTGTGGGTCCCTTCCAACTCATAATATTCTGTGATTCTGTGATTCTGTGAAAGGGTCTGAGACTTGCATGGGCAATAAGTTGTACCCATCCCATGGCTCCAGACACCTCTGAGTGCTCCTCATTCCCTGTACGGAGCTGGGAAAACAAGCCAGAGTCATCACTGTGGGAATAATATATGGATGGATATGGATGTGTGGAACATCAGGATGGTGTAACAGGTTCTGTACTCACAGGCTATACAGGCAAACAGGACATTTGGGGATCGATGAGTTTGGAGCACTAGGACAGGAGCCTCCAGTGAAAATGGTTTGGTGCTGTAGAACAGGGGGTAGCTGTGCCCTGTACAGTCCCTGCCTGACAAACAGGGGAAAAAAAGGCCATGGGGATTGCTCAGCACTGCTCAAAATGTTAATGAAGTACAACTAGAAAAAAATGTTGTGTTAAGTCCCTATGTATTAATCTTTCTTAGACTGACATTTTCCCTTGCAAATGTGATATATCCTCAGGTTTCTGTGTGTACTGTGTGGGACATCACAGGGAAGAGTCTGCGTTGTTCCCTGAGTAGGCAGCAATTTCCCCAGCACATGTTTAGCACAGGAGCCCTGCAGAGACCCAGCGGGCCCCAGCCCATGTGGCATCTGGATCACCCTGGGAGCAGCTGGAGATGCTGCTGTCACTTGTTATTCTCACCATGTGATGCCACCCAGCAGCTCTGAACGGTGAGTACAGTTCACCAGGCTCACCAGGCTGAAAACAAACATGTACAGCATGTTTTGGGGCTGGTGTAGCTGCTCCCATTAGCCATTGTCATGTGAGTGGTGACTCCTCGGATGTTGCACTGAAGCAAAATGTAAATAACTGCACAAGATACCCCTTCTTTCTGAGAACAAGGCACACATCAGTTTTATTCCTTCTCGTGGGGATCTCCCTTCTGATACAATGCACACATCCATTTGCAGGCAGAGATGTGGCCCTGGCACATGCAAATTCTCTGTGATAATTGCACCAGGCTCTACCAGGGCATCGGGGTACCAATGGCCCCAAGGGGATACAGTGGTCAGTACTTTTCCAGATGCCATGTAACTTCTTCAGAGGTGTGTGGTGATCTGACGTGACTGCAGATGTAGCAATAAATAGTCTATAGGCCCTTTAAGGACACCAGACATTTTCTCTCTGTCAGATTGTTATCAGTCTCATCAGCTCACATGGTCTCCATCAGCTAACAAGTGTTGCAACGATTTTTGGTTATTTTATTTGTGCCAGGGCTGAAGGTGCTTTATACTGTATGTATATATGTTTATGTAACAAACATAAACTAATTTATCGTGAGTGGAAATGTCAGATTTCTTCCTCCCTTTTTATAAATTCCCTTTGGGTTTGGTGTGTACATCCCCCAGCAGACTGGTTTATAACCTTGACAAAGATCAAGGATGACTCTGAAACCTGCTCTATCCCAGATGCCCAAGGAGCATCAATGTGCCTCCATCCCAGAAGCTCTGTGAGGCCAAGGCAGACTCCATCAGACACAGAGGGCAGGGATGCCTGGAAACAGCACCTACTGAACTATGCTCATGCTGTTAGCACCTTCACTGTCCTAAGCAATACAAAACTGAAGGTATGTTTGCAGTGATTTCTTTTTATCCCTGTAAAATATTTTATCAGTCTTTTGGGAAACCTCTCATATAAAATTTCTTTCCTTTACCTTATTTCCACAGTGCTCAAAACAATCTTCTGCAAAGGTCAACATTTCAGTAAATGCTTCAGTAAAATGAAAGGTGTGTGTTGTGATACCATTCAATCTTAGTTTTGTATTCCTCTGGGTTAATGTCCTCAAATGAAAGTGCAGCAATGTTTTTGTTCAGGCTATTTACATCCCATCAGAGCTCAAAGCTGAGTTAATGTTTCACCTCAGGCTGCAGTAAATTAGATAAAACAGTATTTCCTCATTCCCTAAATAACTGCAGTTACCCTTTTTCTTTGCCCACGCTGCTCTTTTGTGCTGATACAGGAAAAAAAACCACCTTTCTTAATCCCTTTTAACAACAGCTGAGATCATTTTAACCACAAAATATATCTCTGTAGTGCATTGCCTGTTGCTGAGGCATTTTAAAGACTACTAAGCATCAACTCATGTTAGGTAACGAGAGCTTGCAAACCTACCACCACTCTTTTATAAATTACATAAAAAGTTAGACTCATGCAAACGTCAGTGTGATTTTTCCTCCTCCTTTTGTTTCACCCAAAACCAGGAAATGCTAGTTCCTTGGTCATTTACACTGGGAATTCCTGAAGTGCTCTATGAGTAAGTTTTTTAGAGGGCTCCTTTCCACAAACACCTGCAGCTGGCAAGGCTGAACCCAAGTGACTTTCTGCCAAAGAGCTGCTCCAGCTGCTCTGCTGCAGCTTGTGGAGAACAAGCCCTATAGGGAGCGACTGCAGGAACTGGGGCTGTTCAGCCTGGAGAAGAGGAGGCTCAGAGGTGACCTCAGTGCTGGTTACAACTACCTGCGGGGAGGTTGCAGTGGGGTGGGTGTGAATCTTTTCTCTCAGGCTGACGACACCAGAACAAGAGGACATGGCCTTAAGCTGCACCAGGGGAGGTTTAGGCTGGATGTCAGGAAGAGTTTTTTCCCAGAGAGAGTGATCCCTCATTGGAATGGACTGCCCAGGGAGGTGATGGAGTCGCCATCCCTGGAGGTATTTAAGGTCAGACTGGATGAGGAGCTCAGGGACATGGTCTGGATGGTGGGAGGTTTGGATGGATGGAGCGTGGTACCGGTGGTTCCAGGGTTGTGGGCCTGATCCCTGGGTGGGCGTTCACTTGGGAGTTGGACTCGATGATCCTGTGGGTCCCTTCCAACCCAGAATAACCTGTGAACCTGTGAATGGTGAAAATACTACATAGTAGAAAATGTTGGCATATAACCAGCATCCTGCCACCTTGGCAGCAAAACACTGAGGTGTGTCCATGTCAGCTCTCTGTGACTGCTCAGGACAAAATGGCGACCCAAACGATTTGGGACTGGGTAAATTGCTGCAGTGCTGGGTGAGATGCAGAGAGCTGTAGGGGATCCTGCAGAATCCTCACCTCCCAGGGCACTGTGGCTGCTCAGTGGAGACACTGCTGTGCCTCAGGAGGATGGATCCCACTGCTCAGTGTCATCTCATTTGCAGAGAAGCATGAAGGCCTCATGTAATAATTGAAAGTGTTCATCCAGGTGTTTTGAATTTTTTTCCCTTTAAAAATATCCCACCACCACCCTCTTGAGAGAACAACATAAAAATATAGGCTTGAGTCCTTTGGTGGGGAAATTAAATTATAAAGAAGTCTTTTCATTAAGATTCTTTTATATTTATGGTGTTCAGAACAGTTAAAAAACCACTACCAACAGAGAAAACTTTCTGTCTCTTAAACATGCAAACTAGAAACCAGCACTTACTGCAGCTGATCTAATGAGTACATGTTGATCTGATCTATCTCAGAGTACATTTCATCCTAATAACATAAAAATATGCAATTATTTCAAATAGATCCCAATCTACTGCAGTTAAAATATCTGCCCAGCTTTTGACAGCTGAAATCACTTGTGTGATTTCATATATTTCAAGTATTTCAATATATATTTCAAATATATTTCAAATATTTCAAATATTCACTTAAGAAGTTAGGGAGCAAAAAGGAATGACATCAGGTAAGAGCTTTGACCAAAGATTAAACCACATGTATGCATTAATCTGAGATAATATATAAAATATTGGGTACTTAAAACTGAGTGTCCAGTGAATTGTTTGTTCCCAAACTCATTCCTGTGTCTGACAAGAGGTTACATCAACCTCTTTTTACTTTTAAAGTGGTTTTTTTAATCTTTAAAACAAAGTTTAAAAGCTGTACAAGATCCTGGGCATGAACACTGGGTGCTGATGTGCCTACAGATAAAAGGTTTTCAGGTTGTAATAGGCAATGTCATAATGGAAATAATTACATGAGGTTTCAGACTGAAAAACCCCCATGCCTTATACCAGCCCAGGATTTTTGCTCCCACTTGAAATGTTGTTTTGGTTCTGGTGTCAGCAGCACTGGCACATCAGCCCTGCTCAGAAGGCAGCAATGTTGGTGGCAGAGCATTTGCTGTGGGCACTGCTTGTTGCTCAGAGAGAAGCTGGAACCTGCAGTGTTTCACAGCAAGAGCTGCCTGGCCATGAGCACCAGGCAGTGCTGGGTGAGGGGTTGCCCTGGGTGTGCTGAGCAGACCCACAGCCCCCAGGCAGCCCCAGGCTGTGCTCGTGCCTTCCCATGGACTGTGAGGATGGCATTTCAGGCACCACGACGCAAGCAATGTGCTTTTGCTTGCTTATCCAGTTAAGAAATTAAATATATCTTAAACTGTGGGAAGGAAAAATTGCTGTGTTGGATCTACCATGTAAACAATAGGAAAAAATATAGCCCTGCTAATGGTCCCTCTCATAGCTGTGGGGTTTGAGCTGTTGCTGGTACCGGCTGCATCCAAGTCCCTTTTTGACTGCAGGAGGAAACAGCAGAGACAGGGGGACAGGGCTGGGCATGAGACGGATGGTGTGTCCTGTTCTGCTCCTGTCAGGCACACGGGGATGGGAAGGGTCCTTTCCCAGACTTACACATTTTCTGGCAAAGGCCTCAGCTGAAGGTCGTGTCTGACCTGTGCTGCAGCCAGAGCTGGGGAGCACAGCCAGGAACCAGGACCTCGAGTGGGAAAGCACAGACCAAAAGCACTTTCTGTGCAGTTCAAGTTTGGTTTGAGGCTTGCATTTGCTTTATCATTTCACCCAAAAAGAGCATTCTGGTAACAACTGAGTGTTTTATTTTCTCTGTTGCTGTAGCCACTGTCGTCAAGGCACAGGCTCTGCTACATCTACAGGATAAAATTTCTCACAATGTCAGACTTGTGCCTCCTCTTTCTAGCCTGTCTTTCAGGCATTTATTTTGGAAAATCTAGAAACATAAGTTATGCAATGGCTTGGCTTGGCAGTCCCCTTAAATGCTGAAATGGGGCAGGAACACTGCTGCTGTGATGGCATTTGGCTCCAGGTCGCTGCTGTAGCTGTGCCCCCACCTTGCCCTGCCTATGGCCAGGCAACCACTCCAGAGCCTTTGGCAAGAGCCCCACCTTTACCTCTCCTTGTAGCACAAGTGGGTGTCGCTGCTGTTTTAAGCTGCCAGGAGCCCAACTCACAGCTACAGAAAATAAATGGGCTATGAACCGATGGATTTATCTCCATTTTCTAGTCCAACAGTTAATTCTGCTTTGGGGAGGCAGAGCCAAAGCAGAGAACAGGCTGTAAAGTCAGATCAGATCTGCTACTGTATTCCTCCCTCTGTGGCACTGTGCTGGCACACAGAGCAGCCTTTTAAGGAATAATCTCCCAGAGCATTTTCTGGCCCCAACGAGGATCATCATCAGCTGCACTGCGGCAGAGCCGAGCCCGACAGCGGCTGGAGACAGAGCACCCCGAGGTGCTGGGGACAGGAGCGGGATGGCAGCAGGGGCTTGGAGGGAGTGATGACCCTCTGCTGTCCTCCCAAGAAGCCATGAGGCTGCAACTGCTGCTCAGGGCTGGCAAGTCATTGCTTTAATCTGACATTTTGCCAAATTGCTTTGAAACTTGCTATTACTGCACTTTCCCAGCATCTGAAGAGCCCAGTGGCCCTCAGTGTGAGACAGCCCTGTGCTGGTGGCTGCTGGTTGCTGCATGGGTTGTCCGTGGATAAGTGTTGGCCACTGCACTGGGGCTGGTAAATGTGAGGCCTGTGGGAAACAGAGGCAGGTGGGGGGTTTCTGAGGAACAGCAGTTGGGAAATGCTGCCCACAGGTGCCGGTGGGTGCCCGAGGACCCCGTGGTAGCACAGGAGCCATGGTGGGATCTCAGTCCTGGCAATGTGGGGCTTGGTGAGGACTGGAGAGGGAGCTGCTCTTGTCACCGCTTGGCTCTGCCCCACGCCCAAGCAGGCTGCACCCCCTCTCCCTGTCTACTCTCTTTCTCTCAATTTCTCACTCTTGAAAGCTGTATTGAAGTTATCCCAGCCCTTAGGGCGATAGGAAGGGAATTCAGATCCTGTAGGTAAAAGCTTCAGCACACAAGCAGCTCAACAGTCACTGATACATCCCTGGGGAATGCAACAGGCACACGCACAAAGTCAGTGCGGTAAAGAGAAAACAGAGGAGGCCACTGCCAAGACAAGCCCTGAGCCACTTGCAAAACTCCCTGTGTTTGATGATCTCTGTGGGTGACTTTTGATGGGATTCTTCTCTAAAACAAAAGAAGTAAGGTGAATCTATGGTCTCTCCTATAAACCAGTCTGTTTAGTCAAGTGAAGTCAATACGGATGATTTTCATCCTGAAATGTGTCCTATATGTGTATGTTTGACTTGAAGGCTGAACTGTTCAGGTATGTACAAACTGGAAAGCAAAAACCAGAAACATTACATCCACTTTGGAGGCATGCACTGAAGTTCTTAAGCCAGGGCTGAGAAAGTCATGTGAGCTCTTAACCAGCAAACAGCAGATAATCAAAAATCAAAATCTCATTCAATCTATACCTGCACACAAGGAAAGAACAGACTTTGTCTTCTCTGTAGTATTCCTGTGGTATTATGTGCAGAAGGCAGAAGGCGTCCATTTACCCGCCCTGTTTTAGGAATGCATGTCTTTATGCAGTATTTTGAGCTAAGGCACATCCTCTGGGAAAATGCTGTCATGCTTCCCTCTGGCTGCAGCACATGCCCAGGTGTGCCTCTTCCTGCTGCATGGACTGGGCTCTGCACATCCCACAGGCAGGCAGTGATGTCTGTACATCTTCTGTCTCACTGCTGCCCAGGGTGGTTCAGTCCTTAAGGACTGTGCAGACGGGGCACAACAGGCTCTGCTCACTGGAGGCAGCCTCTTCCTGAAGTGAGGCACTGGTACTAGAACAGGCTCTGTGCCTGCATGTGTCTGTAACAACTCCAAAAATCTGTGGCAAAAAGTGTAGATGGTGAGAGCACACATAACAGCCAGCCAAGATACTGGTGCGCTTTTGCTCTGCACTCAGCTAGCCAGCTTAGTGGTAAAAGGATACAAAGCTGTAATGCTCTTCTTGGACTATCCAGGGCCTTTGCTGTGACACTCAGCTCTCACTAAACACAGCAGTGCGGCTTTCCCATGAGTACAGAGAGGCAAACACCATGACATTGTGTGGGATGATGAATGGGCTGTGCCTGCTTTCTGTTTTGCTGAAATAACAAACACCCACTGAGGCTGAAGCTTTATGAATGGACACCCTCTGAGCAGGGTCTGTTGGGCCCTTGTGAGCACGAAATGGGGTTTCCCTGCTGAAAGGCTCCTACTGAAGGAACCAGCACCATGACAGGCCTTGGGATATGGGTGTGGTGTGGGCTGGGCTGGAGCTGGGGCCACCTGAGGCAGGTGGCAGAGCAGCAGCACTGGGGTGGCCTGTCCTCTCTTCTCTGCATTACAGCTCATTGCAGGAACAGTTCACTGACTGTTGCTTGTGTTATCTCCCCCTAAGTAATGGCCAGTGAGCTGGTTAGAGCATCAGAGCAGTTCTGCAGGTGTGAAAGGCGGCTGCTGCTACACACTGTGCCCAAAGAGCAGCTCCTCCCAGGGCAGGCAGAACCCTGTGGCAGTCCTTTGCAGAGCTTTGTCTTCCAGGTGAGCAGCTGCTGGGGATGGTTCTGGCTCCACTGCCTGGAGTTCAGATGTCTTCCCAATGCCAGCAGCAAGTAAAAACGCTCCTTTTTGCCAAAATTCAACCTCGAGGCAAGGCAGAACAGCTCCCTCCAGCCTTGTGGATCCAGATGAAGCTTCTCAGAGCTTGTGCCCAGCTCCTGTCAGCAGGGCCAACATACTGTTCCTCATCATATCCTCGGGCATGCCCTGCACCTGCAGGGATGTGATGCTGATGGTGCTGGGCAGCCCTGCCTGGGGTGCTGCCTTTGAAGTTTGGAGCAGAGATCTATGCCTTTGCAAAATGAAACTGTGCAGCCCAGAGGAAGAAAATCTAACAGTTTTCCAGATACTCCCTCCTCCCTTCCAAAACAGATGCCTTGAGTTTAAAACAAAGCAGTCCATTTAAATCAAAAGGGTAATGAATATGGTAGCCCTTCCTCTTTTGCAAGTTTAAACACATCATCTTTCCACAGAGAACAGCTCTAAATTATTTCATTTGCAAGCCCTAAGCAGGAATTTGTATTCATGGTAAGACATTTATTGAGTTAATTTATTTATGGCTGAGGCATAATTTCTAATAGTGGAAGAGTCCCTAGGCCCAGTGCAATTGTCTCCCTGATAGGGCATTAATATTTTAAGGGGTTATAATAATCTGTCAATCGATCTGTGTCTTTTAGGGAGTAGGTTAGCAGTTATTGATGGTCTGTGTGAAGGATTAACTTAAATAAAGCTGGTGCTTGGCAGACCAGTGCCTGCCCCTGAGCCACATCCCACTCCAGCAGGGAGGGGGCCCAAGGTCTGGGGAAATGGGTTTGAATGGGATGTGGAGGGAAAACAACTCAGTGCACATCTGCAGGGTGATACTGCTCTGCAGCCCCACACTCAGAGGGAAGAGGGGGATGAGGGAAGAGTTCACGTGGATGGCAGTGCTGCTGTCCATCAGGATTTTCTGGAGAGATATGAGATTGGGCATGAGCTGTGTGAGGAGATGAGATTGGGTGTGATCTCAGCGAGGAGGTGTTGCCATGTTTTCTCCAGGAGGCTTCTTCATCTTCCCAGATAGTCTGTTACAGATGATGCTCAAGAGACAAATTACTTGACCTCTGAATATCTTAATTTCTTTGTTATTAGAAGTGCTATTTCTTGAGTGATTCAAAAAGAAGACAATTCCAAATAAAAAAAAAAATCTTCCTTGCTTTACTGATATATTAAATTCCACATTGCACTAAGAAACACAGTGCTGAATGGCCTTTAAACAAAGGAAACACGGAAACCAATCCAGATGTTAGTGACTGCAGCCAGGTGATCCTACCATGCCAAAGCACTGTGACAGTGTTACAGGCATTACAAAGAAAGGTAAATTCTTTATACTTCGCAGCAGTGACTTGTGGGTATGTTCACTGGCTTTGAGTATAAGGTTTTACTTGTTCCTGTATAAATTATATCTCTTAATGCAATAGGTAAAACCTAAATTCTAAAAGTTCAAGTCTGCCCCATCAAATACTTTGTGTTTCTATGTGCAGGTCTTATTGTTCATATTATTTATTGAGGAACAAGGAACGTTGGTGTAGAAGGACATGCAGCTGCAGTCCAGCTTTGACTGTCCTACCTGCAAGATCAAGATAAACATGCTGGGTAAAAGTGGGCTGTGGAGGTACTCAAGACATTACATGGCTGGTTTTCCCCTAAAACTTCCTGTGGGGAATGTTTCACTGCCCTGCAGAAACTCAGACTAATAGATGTGTAAGATGAATGATTACGTCTGAACTGTGCTCCTTGAGGCCCCATCTCCTATTTTTTCTTTAGATGCTCATTTGTCAGTGTGTTGTCAAACCTTCAATTAATGCGTCACTGGTAGCTCTGTTCACCCTCAGTCCTCTCCCCTGCTGGGCAGGTGCTGTCGAGGCAGGCACACCCCTCCTTCCCCCTGTCTCACGAGGCAGGTGCTCAGCCAGACTGGAGACAAAAATAAAGTGATCCTGTCCATCACTCCTTTCCTCCTCGGAGAGGTCAGCGAGTCCCTGCTGCTTTTCCTGCTGCTGGGGTGGGCCAGGGCACGTAGCAACTGCTCAACTAAATGGATTCACTGGACACCTCCCAGGTGTGCCTGCCAGGCACAGGGCTGCAAGGGAAACTCGTTCTTATTTTAACATACACCTGTTATCTGGAAGCTTGGAAGCAAAATTTCCACATGTTCCCTGAGGCCTGATCCCTGGGTGGGTGTTCGGCTGGGAGTTGGACTCAATGATCCTGTGGGTCCCTTCCAACTCAGAATAACCTGTGAACCTGTGACTTCGTGACCATGTGTTTGCTGTAGCTTTTTGGTGTACTGGTCGTGCCCTTGATCTGATACAATGTGAGAATAATCAGATGTCTGAAGTATTTTCTCCATATATCCCTTTATCTTTGTGTCCTTCTGTTATTCCATTAACTCCAAATACACACATCTCATTCATTCTTTCTAAATCCCACTCACACGAGAATTTTTCTGCAATAATACCTTTTATTTCTCATTTCCTTCTCTAGCACACCCAAACTCAGCAGAGCACTTGTAAAGATCCTCAGTAAACAAATTATGCTTCATTTACCCCTAATGTTCCCTGTACCTGTAGTTGTTACACTCTTCTTTCCACACACAGTTTGCAGGTACACAGGACACACCAGGTTGTGTCCTGTGAGGGAGTTAATCTTATGCACACTCATCTCACCTGATAGGAACAAGCGTAATTACGTCTCACATAAAATACTTGCACATGTACAATGGACGAGCTGCAGGGAGCAGAACCGCTGGGGTGGGAGGGACTGTATATATAGGGTTACAGTCACAGAGTTGGCAAAGAGAGAGCAGCAAACCCACAGAAAGCAGCGTGGCTGGGCTGTGACCTGTCTGACTGTTGGAGGAGGGCAGGTGAACCCTGTGCTGCCAGGCCCGGATCCCTGCCTGCCCTAAGGGGCAGCTTAGCCAGGTGACTGGAACCTGAAGGCTCTGCCCAGCGTGAGCTCCCGGATCTGCAGCCACAGCAGAGTGACAACTGCAGGCAAGTTCAGAGCTAGATTTAAGGTATCTGGTGCAGGAGATAAAGAGCTTCCTGGAGCCAGATTCCTGTACAAAATTGTAATTATATATGAATGTTGTATTTGCTCAAATTAATTGACCAAACAGAAGCCAAACTTGACATTTTGCAGGAAGAATTTATTTCACGTAAGTAAATCTCAGAAATCTTCATTTTGATATATAATTTAAGACTCTCTGTGTGTACTTAAGGAGTTCAAGCCTGCAAGCTGCAGCAGCGGGTTTGTGTACCATGTTGGCAGCTTGAAATGAGAGTTTATATATTGAAACCATAAATGCACTATCCAGGCCCTGGTTTTAACATTCTTACATAAGGACTGAATCCAATTCTATGTAACCCCATGTATTTTGGCTTTGCTTCTGGCTTCCATCGGTGCAAACAGGGTGGGAATCAGGCCTGTGGTTTATGGGGTGTCACAAATAACAGGCCAGGGCTCCCCCCCTGCCATACTGGGTCAGTACTGTGTCTAAGGGGTACGTACATGAATGCATGTGCCACTCGTGGTACCAGAGGTGGCAAACCAGGAGTGGGCTCTGTATTTGTAGGTCACCTGGTGGTGATTTGTCCCACACAGCCTGGGGCTGCAGGTGCTGCTCCTTGTCCCCTGCTGTGGGGGCCAGTCCTGCACAGCACCGAGGTGAGCTGTGCCCCAAACTCATCACTGCCTGCTGTGTGTGGAATGGAGAGGTCATTTTTCATGTGATGTAATGACAATGACGTGGGTGGAAAGAATCCAGTATTTGTTACCAAGAGCAGGAGGTTCACACAGTTTCTTGAAGGGCTTCTGCAAGTTCTGTGAAGTCACCTGTCCAAGATCCAGATGATCACTCAAGGGGCACTGGAAATAAAAAACAACAACTAAAAAGAGCAGAATAAAGCAGCACTTGTCTGACCCTGAGCAGTCAGCTCTCAGCACTGGGGTCACCCTGCCACAGCCAGTACATGCCTTGCTGGATCTTGGGCTGCCACAGCGTCTGCTTTGCAGCATACCTCCTGCTCTTCCAGGCAAAAACTGGCCAAATAAAGACCTTCTAGGATTGGTCAAGTTATTAAAAAACCTGGCTGAGTTTGTATTTTCCTGGACAGGGAAACCAGCAGGACAGAAAAAGTTTCAGCTCCAAGAAAAACAGAAACTTTCTGAGGCTTTGACAAAATACAAAACCATGAAAGACTTCACTCAACATGAAACATTCCTTTCAACCCCAGATTATGTGCTTTGGTTTACCTTTTCTTATTTTACACACTGGAAGTGTTTTCTCAGTATCTTGGTTTAGTTAAAAAATATTACAGTCATGAAGAGGTTTTTGAAGGTAAAAGGTTAGAAACAGTCTCAGTGTTACCAACCCATGTGTACAGGCGCTGTTTCCAGCTTCTCCCACTCCCTTTATCTCCATCAGCCTCTAATGTTTCCTTTTGTCCTGACCAGCCAAGGACTGACCTCATGTGTCTGTTGACACATGACAGGATCCCACTTGCTCTTTAGTTCTGTAATAATGGGATTTGTTCTTTCTGAAGTTATTTTCATGTCACATAACTAAGGTTTCCAGAAAAAGTGGTTTGCATCTGAAGGTACAAAATGTGTCCCTGTTCTTAACTCAATTCTCTTCCTTGTAGTTCCTTTGGTTTTTCTCCTGAACTGCCAAAATAAAGCCTAAAGGAAAAGTATTTCAAATTAAAGTTTAAAATTGAGAAAATTAAGAGGCCAAATAATTTTAAAGAGTTTAGTTTTCTAATGATTTGTGTGGTCAGAAGTTAAAATCTGAACAACCCTCTTAATACATCATCAGCATACTTGACCTTTCACAGCAGGTGTTATGCCATGAAACTTTCCTTATGAAATCCCCTGTCCATGCACTTCCCCAAAGCAGTTGTCTTTTAGGATCAGACAACTGCTCACAGTTGAGGTTGGGCAAAGGGGAAAAGAGAAGCATTAAGAAAAGATAAGACATTATATCTGTCTTGAATCACTCAAAACCTCTTCTAGATAAAAAAATATGTTGACCTGGAAATGACATTTTGGCACAGCCAGCGAAGTCTGATCCCAGGGGGTGATGCTTTGTGCCTCTCTCATATTTTGTAATTGCATGTGGCAACCATTGTGTCCATGTTGGTGGCCAAAGAAAGCTACGCAGAGCTGTGAGGGTGGAAGCCCCAGAGGATGGTGCATTGGTGCTTTCTCCCAGAAAACTGTCCTGCAGGACACTCAGGACAACGGGAGCCTATGACTCTCCTCTCACTGTAGCACCATCCTGTGTGCTGGCCTTTGGAATTGGAGCTGGGCAGAGTCAAGGTGACACGGCTGCCAGGGCTGCCCAGCTCCGGAGCCATGGCACAGCCAAACAACCCACAGCTCCGGGTCTGGGATGAAAAGAAGCATCCTCATGTGCTAGCTGTGAAACCTTGTCCTGGGAATCAAAGCCCTTGTGAAAGCTCTCCGGGGAAAATGGTTGCCTGAAACATTTGAGTATGGTGTCACTTGTCTGGTGCAGGCAGAATGAGGCTCCAGGAGCAAGGGTGCCCTGAGTGCTGCAGGGCCTGTACGAGGGCCTGGCCTGAGGGACACGAGCTATGGAGCCCTGCACATGGCACCCACAGCCTGGCGAGTTCCCTGCAGGCCTTTCACTCCCAGAGAAATACTTTCCCTATGAGGGAAATTGTGCCTAAGTTCATTATGAAAATCTTAACATTTTGTAATATAAATAGAGGCATCATGTAAATGGGCAAATTTAATGCAATCTGGTTTTATTCCATCATTAGTTTGTTTTCTCTATCCCCCCCACCCTGGCCTGCCCTGGGATGCACACATGTGCTGCAGGAACAGCAATATCCAGGAATGTTTTACCTTGTGAATTATGATCTCAAGCCCAGTAAGTGGCTCATATGGGTTTGGTTTTTGGAGTGGCATTTTAGCTTCTCCTAAAAGCACTGGGATGTCACCAGGCAGTAGAATAGGGCAGTGTGCTGGTGTGTGCAGGGACAGGGATGCAGAGGGGAGGTGAGGCAGGGCTCCCTGGACAGGCCCTTACAGATGAGGAGGAGCTGTTGCTATGGTTACCCTGGCAGTCCAGCATGGGAGCCTGGGTAGCACTTCAGTCCCCAGCTGGTGAGTGTGTGCATCTCTCTTATCTCTCACCTCATTCCCTATAAACAGAATTATTGAAGCTGCCAGTGATTTTTCCTCCTTTTTTTTTGTTTTCACTCCTACCATCTCTTCAAAGACTGACTAATAAAGCAGGATTAAAGAAGCACAGTCCGAGCTGCAGTGGCAGATGCACACTGCTGCTCTTGCGTGGTGTAATGAACCATTATTTCAGGAAATTCTCTAGAAGTGGACACATGCTTCCCCAGAGGATTCTAACTGGATCTATTTTACTACAAGACATGCATCTTTGCATAATTTTCACAGCCAATACAGAGCTGAGCGGCCAAGTTATTAAATTCTCAAGGTTTTCATTCTGAGTCTACATAATGATTTATTTTTCTATAGCTTTGGCATTGGAAGGAACCTTGGCACCAGTTGTATTGATACTGCCTTCATGAGTATTGCCTGGGCCATGCTTTCACTGGTCAGACACAAATGTCCAGTTTAAACAGTGTCAAAGGGTAAGTTTTTCAATTAAAATTAAATCTTTTACTGGACAGAGAAACATAAATACACAATCTTATTATAATTTCTTCCCATTATGTTGTACTGGTAATCTCTGATGAAAGCTCCTGCCTTACAAAAGCACGATTGCCAATGTATTAACCAATAAACTGAGTAGTAAAGAAATGCTGTGGTTATATTCAGCTCTGGGAACAGGTACCACCTTTTTCTTGCCCAGGAGTACTTTGCCATGCCCAGTTTTTAGCTCTCTTGGGTACCTACAGGTCTCCCTTTCACTGCCTCACAGTCTTGGATGTATTTATTATCTTTACAGTCATCCTATGGAAAACACAGTCATGAGGATGCCCATTCTCATACTTTAGTTAAAGTTTAATCTGTAAAATTAACTTCTTTCTAGAAGATCTTATTTGAACTACCTGGAACTTAATATGAGCCAGCAGTGTGCCCAGGTGGCTCAGAGGGCCAATGGCATCCTGACCTGGATCAGGAACAGTGTGGTCAGTAGGACTAGGGAAGTTCTCCTTCCCCTGTACTNCATTCTTTTCCAGCAAAATTGTGCTCTAACATTGCTGTGAGTGGATAAATAATTCTCTCTCTAGCCCTGCATTATCACATTATTCTGAGGAGCACTCGACAGCATCTGGAAACACCTGAATACCATTTTCAAAGAATGGGCTAGAAGAGCCAAACCTTGTTAGGAGTTCAGATGCTAATCTAATACTGATTAGAGCATATTTTATTTTGAAAAAACTCCTTTCTCTAGTGCAATCCCCTGCACACAGGATGTTTCCAGGGTCCTGTGGTTTTACTGGCTCGTGATGTCCCGTGGCACAGCACTAGAACTGTGCACTCAGCTGAGGAGGCAGAGTGTCCTCTGGTTTGTGGGCAGCTATCACAGGAACAATCTAACCCAAACAGAAAATTCCTGATATTTGGGTTATTATGGAGCAGCCAGGTTGGAAGCTGAGGCCCGAATTGCCGTGTGTGATGGAGGCACTGGGTCTGAAAAAGGGGTAGGTGTTTGGAGCAGCACCCCCAGCAGGGAGCAGAAAGTCAGAGTGGGGCAGTGTACAGCTCAGAGCTGCTCACCATGGCACCTGCTCCAAGGCCAGCACGAGCCTGTGCAGTCTCAGGCCAGAAGCCAAGACTTGGTTCCACTCCCAGAAAAGTCAACGAAACCCATTTAAAGTGAAATGATTTCATGCTGTACCACAGGCTGAGTGACTTGCCAGCAGTCCTGTTAACAGCACAGGTTTTTCCCAGGTACAAGTTAATGGAGCAGAATAACAGCACCTCTGTGTAGCTGGCTAGTGGAGCCTAGGACTAAAAGATGCAGAAACTGTCACCTGTGGACAGGATCTCACCTGGCTTCAGAGTCTGAGTGCTCCAGGAACTACCCAAAAATTCTTATATTTAATAAATCCCTTTCCAAGGTGCCATTATCAACATCAGCTAATTGCCATCCCGTATTGATAGAAGAGGAGCTAAAATTTGTCAAGGACTTCAGGACCTGAGTTGTCATCAGGTAGGTGATAAGGTAGAATGTGCTGAAAAATGACACTAGGTAGAAAAAAGGGCAGGAGCCACTGTGTATCAGGAATGTTAAATATCATAGAAGGATGGTTGTGGCTGTGCATTTCTTTCCCTGTCCTCTTAAAATACTTTTTTTAACCACAAAACTTTGCCTTTCTTTTCTGCTTTGCAGACAAGTGGAGTAAATACAGAAACATTCTCCAGAGATGTTCTGCAGATACTTTTGTGTCTTCAGTTTTTGTCTTTTCCTTCCATCTCAGAGGTAAGTGGATGGTTTGTTATGTTTTACAGGGAACATTTGAATTACATTTCACATAAATAACATGAGCCAAAAAGAACATGTGCTTCAAGTTCATGTGCTATGAAGACAAGCTTCAAGAATATATGCTATCCAGTGCATCCAAAGGAAGCTAGGTGCAGAAGAGAGCCACCTGCATGGGTCCCTAAACCACAATATGTCCATTAACAGCCCCTGGTTTCTCGTTCAGAACCAGCACTGTTTGTAGTTTTTTACCAGAAATAGCACTCTCCCCACCCCCCAGACTCCCAGCTTTGTTATTACCGTCCTTGGACCTACAAGTCCCTATTTCTTGAATTATTTGTATATATTGTGTGCAAAAACAGGTTCAGTTCTGCTGTAAGGTCCTGTTTGGTCTCAAGTCTGCAGATCCAAGGCCTATTAACCCAACTTTGAAGGGAAAAGAAGAAAATCCACTGGACAGAGCTCTGAGTAGCTCCATGGCTGCTTCCTACCCAGAGCAGGGGCCTGGAGACTGGGGAGCAGCAGAGGCTCTGCCTCCCACCTCCTTCTGCCCTGCCCAAAGCAATAACAAATTCATAATTATTGGCTCAATCACTTTCCTGGAGCAAGTGGATGACCACCCAGGGACCCTGCACCAGAACACTGACCTTGTGCAGGCCAAACCTCCATCGCTGTCAGTAGGATGGCACAGATCTGTCAGCCCCACAATCCCAGCTACCAGCTTCATTGTCCAGCCACAAAGCATTAAGTTTTGACATTGTGAGCTAAAGTTGGCCCCAGCAGCTGGGGCAGTACGGCCCCCAAAGCTTTGTGGGTGTCTGTGAATACACAGAGCTTCACCTTTGCTCTCCCAGTGTTTCTCCTGAGAGTTGATGCAGGGACTGCCTGACTTGAACATCAGAGGGTGAAGGTTCTTTAGGGGACTAGAGATTACAGAGGAGGAGCTGTTGGAAAGTCTCAGGGTGTCACAAACATGAGGAAAAAAGAAATGCATGTTCCTTATATAGACTGCACGAGAAGGAGTGGGAAGGGGAGATTGCAAGTTATTATTAAGAATTGTGATCTGCGGACCTTGCTTGATTTCTGTGTGATATTTGAAGAAGATCTTTAAGGTATTGTGTGTGCAACCTGCAGCTACCAGCTGAGGCAATTTGCTATTTTCCCACCTCTTCATGGTGATAATTATTTGTCCAACTTAAGCAAGTGCTTGTGATTTCAATTATATACTTGTTTCTAATAACTATTTTATGCCGATTGCTTGCTTGTTTGAGGACAAGCTGAAACACAGCTGCAGCTGCACATCAGATGTGCCCAGCCTACATGTAACAGTACTATTTGTGTCCCCAGGAGGTGCTCCCTGGGTCACATTTCCAGCTTGCACAGCAGTGACACAACATCCCTCCCTGGATTTGAGAACCTCACCATGGGATACAACAAATACCTCCGGCCCTACTTCGGTGGTACGTTGGCTTCACACGTGTGAGCATTTGGAAAACAGTCTGTAAGGCTTTTGGGGAGGGGACACTTCAAACTTGCTTTAGGGTGCTGCAGTTTCTGTTTCTTTTGAATCAGTGGTGGCCAAGGCTGCCCTCCTTCTTGTGCATCCACTGTTGTCTCGGATGGCTGGTGCTTGTGCATGTGGGACTTGCGCACATGTCCATCCATGGCGTTAAGAGCAGGGAATTTATAACTTCAACACCTCCTTGAAACACTTGACTGAGTAACTAAATTCTGCTCTAACTGTACAAGCTTTTGTTTGGAGCCTGACTCTTGTGATTTTCTGTTTTACTTTTGTTCGTGTGCAGCTATTTAGTAGATTGCAGCTATAGAGGAACAAAGCCATTCTGCTTGCCAGGATTTTTGACATTTGACACATGCTTTCACTTCCCCCTGAGACAGGAAAGCGCTTTAAAGTCTGTGAGACTCTGGGGAGTTAGAAGCGGGTAGGTATTTAGGAACTGACCTGAGACTATTGATTTGGGTGTCAGGTCTCCCACTTCCAGGTGAATGCTATACTTATACAAAGGAAAGGATTTGTCAGCATGACATTCACCACCTGAAAAACATCAATGAAAGATTAAAACCAGCTATGACCATTTCTGTTTCTATTAGTTTTGGTTTTCTGCCAGAAGTCATTAATGAAACTTTGTTCAACAGAAAAATTTCCCATCAGCTTTCTTAAGGATGTTTCCCACTGTAGACTGACCCGCTGCTATTGGCAGCTCTGAGACTCTTCCTGTTTCTGAGCATGGTGATAAATTTCTGGGACAATACAGAATTTACTTGCCTAGAATTTCTGAACTCATGTAGGACTACAAAAGCTCCTCAAACACCTGTCACACCAGTGAACAGAAGCTTTTCTATGACATGGACGAGGTGCTGAGTGATACGATCTAGATGGAGAGGATAGGTTAGTTGGATTATAGGTTCGACTAGATGATCTTCAAGGTCCTTTCCAGCCTTATCTATACTGTGATATTGTGATACTGTGACATGACAGAGATCACCTGCATCTACAGCAGTTGCTAAACCAAAATGTGCAGGACTGTGGTGTGATCCCCTCCAGTCCTCACAGATCTGTCCTGTGGTCAGTATTGGGAGTGGGCTTCAAGAAGCTGAATAGATGGAGGGCATGAATGACAGCTACTTTAAAAAATACACGCTTTGCAAATGAAATATAGTTTGGAACAGTTTAAAACCAACAAATAAACAAAGTCAAAACCACCTGGAAAGTGATTTAGAAACTGCAACCCTTGGACGCTCCTAAATGTGATTTAGATATGAGAAGGAGTTTCAGTAATCCCACGAGGAAAGGCATTGCTGTGTTGTCACCTGGACAGAGAGGGATGTCTTGGAAAGCCGTGGTCGGAGCCCCAAATCCGTCCTGGTGATCAGACAAAGCACAACCTAAGGGACAGTTTGGGTCTCTGTGCACGTACAGCATTTCCTCCTGCAGAGCTGCTGCTGGCTCCAGGCTGTTCCTGGTCATTCCCGGCCATTTCCAGCTGTTCCCGAACCATTCCCGGCAGTTCTGGGACCATTCCCAGACCATTCCCAGACCATTCCCGGCCGTTCCCGGCCGTTTCCAGACCAGGAGCAGGCAGTGCTGCCCTCTGGTGGCCCATCCCGGCAGTGGGCGAGCACTGAACTGTTTGCAAACACCCAGGTGGGAACTACTATAAAGAGGCAAATGCTGCTGCACTTCGGGGTTTGGCCAAGGCGTGTTCTCAGGAATCCGTGAGCTCTCTGTCTCCCGGTGGTTCTTCCGAGAGCCACCTGTGTGTGAGTGCTGGGAGCTGGGAGAAGTGCTCTGTACAGAGGTCACCGGCCTGGCCACTGTGTGCGTGGGGTGGGCTGGGAAGTAAGGGACAACGTGGCCCTGGCTGCCTGCCCACCTACCCACAAATTCCAGGAAATGCTGCTGGTCGGAACTGCTGAGCTTCACAGCTGGTGCTGGTGGGTATGTGCCACATACAAACACAGAACTCCAGCTCCCGAACGGTGACAATTGTATTTTAGATCACGACATTGGGGAGATTAATGCTCTTAAATGATGTCTGAGCTTATGGTCCACTGTGATTTTAGAGACTGTGAGGCTGGGGTCAGTGCCCACACTGCACAGCATCCTGAGTGGCTTTACTGTGTCCTTCACACTTCCCTTCTCTCTGCTGAAGCATTTCTTTCCCTCCGCAGGAGAACCTGTTCAAATTGCAATGAGTCTGGACATTGCAAGTATTTCCAGTATATCCGAGAGTGACATGGTAAGTGAAAGAATTTTTATTTTACAAGAATGGGATCTGCCTGAGAGACCTGACAGGTGTTGAAGCTGCTTTGCTGTTCTGCAGCTACTGACCACTTCCAGAGGTGTGATGGAAACTGGACTGTAGTGACTGCAGACTGTCTAGATACCATAGTAATGTGGGCTTGCAAGTAAATACAAGTGGCTCCAAAGGTCCTACTGGTCACAAACTCAGCACCTCCTGGAAACCAGACCCCTTGTAACTGGAAAAAATAAATCCTGGGTGGCATTTCCTCTCCCTTACCTTTCCTCCATGCAGGAATCACAGAATCACACAATATCCCAAGTTGGAAGGGACCCACAAGGAGCATCGAGTCCAACTCCTACCTGAATGCCCACACAGCGATTGAATCCATAACCTTGGTGTTGTCAGCACCGTGAGCTAATCCCCTTGTGTGGGACAGGAATGGGCTCTGTTGGACATGCTGGCACTGACTGAAATACCAGACAGGGTTTTTTCTCAAGGAGAAGTAAGGCTTTTAGTTGTCTGAAGGAGAAGTAAGGCTTTGAGCTGTGAACAGTCTGAGGCTCAAAGGACTGGCCATCCCGAGAAAAGGAAAAATGAACAAAAAACACACACAAAATAAAAGACAAAATACCCAAACAACTTTTAAATATACAGAGAACCTCTTCCCACCACTGATGAGATGGTTCATTCTATTTCTGATAACACTTGGATTACAAACACTGATCACCGAAAGCTCCTGTTTCAGGCTGACCAAAACTTCAGTAAATTTGCAAATGGTTTCAGTCCAAAAGTCAGGAGTCCAGTCTGGAACATTTTCAACACTTAATATCTGCATTTTCAAGGCTACCACTACCAATTTTTTTTTTCTATTTCCTACCAACAAATTAAACAAGTTCATTATATACAATATCATAACTTTGCTAAAGCTATTCATTTTGGGAAAGGAACAGAATCAACAAAAGCAATTGTTCACAAACCTCTAGCTTAATTAGGTGCCCTGTAAAACAGTTCCTGTTCTCGAGTTTTTCTTGATGATCCATCTGAATTTCTCTGACCATACAGAAAACATTGCAGACACTCACTCTGTGCTTTGCTAAAAGCTGGAAATCAACCAGGATCCTTCACTTTTGTCACTACTATAACTCACTGTATTGAAAGCCATAAAAACACATTATTTGAAGTGGGTTTTTTTCTCCATCTCCAGGCTGAGAGTAAAATTTTAAGAGCTGTAAATACCCCTTAATTCCTTAAAGCATTTTAAAAATTAGAGATGGAATGAAGCAAAAATTACTTGATTCTGCACAGCCAGGCAGCAGTTCCATGGTGAAACACAGTAACTTCAGTCTGTTAGCAAAGTGCCAGTGTCAGACTATCTGTGACAGAGATGTTCTGAAAATACAAGGCACTCCTGGTTGCATTTACTTTGACTGTAAGGAAGTGAAATAGTCCCACAGTGCCTGTGTGTGTCCAGAAGGCTCAGCAAAGCATTGGCTTCAGAGCCGAGTGAGTCCTGCTTATTCTGTTCTGCTGTAGCAATGTGCAAATGGTCCAGGGTCAATTTTGGCAGGGCTAAACACAAGTTAATCCAGTGTCCTTAGATTCAAAACTCCTATTAAAAGGGAAAGTACAAGAGTTTCTTTCATTTGTTTGAGGTTTTTTAAGACCTCAGTGAAATAACAGGTTGGATTCACTTACCTTTTTTCTACAAAGTGCTGAAGTTTCTTTGATGAGAACATTTATAGTGCATGTGGAAGTTTTCCAACTCTAGAGAATGACTGATCTGTAATGTCAATGACTTACTTGATGGATGGCCTCAAGTGTGTGCTTCCCATCTGTTTTCCTGCAGAATGGACACAAAAATATGTTACAATAATTGCTCACTTAAGAAATAAAAATCACTGTGTGTATATTCTTTAGTCCTCAAACACCACACCTTAGAGTTACAGAATAAATAAAACTGTGATGAAAATTAAGCTTGCAGCTTCATTGATCCCTGGCTGGGACAGGTTAAACAAAAGTGTGCTGTGCCTCTTGTCACACGTGGGCACAGCTGTGCTGGGCAGGTGTCTGTGGGTGCATCCTCACATCCTCATCCTCTCTTCCCCAGGATTTCACAGCCACCATATCCCTGCGGCAGCGCTGGACTGACCCCCGGCTGGTCTTCCATGGCAACAAGAGCTTCACCCTCGATGCTCGGCTGGTGGAATTGCTCTGGGTGCCAGACACCTACATTGTGGAGTCCAAAAGGTCCTTCCTGCACGATGTCACTGTGGGCAACCGCCTCATCAGACTGTTCTCCAATGGCACAGTCTTGTACGCCTTGAGGTAAGTCAGCCTTTGGCGTTACTGAGGGCTCAGAATACATTGCCAGGATTACACTGGACAGGAGCAGATACCAGACGCCATAGGTCAAGGAGCCAGCTGTGACCACACTTTTGCAGTTTCCCTGTGCTCTGGCCTCCTGGAAATGCCAGTAAAGGATCATGATTCCCCATCACAGTACGTGCCCTGTCCTGAGCATTGTGCCCACTCAGAAAGCTCCCAAGTTTAGGTGTCACCCAAGAAAAGTCACATTAAGGGGAGGCAGGGGAGGGACGGAAGGAGGACATCATAACAGGAATAGTTTAACTGATAGTAGAAAACTCTTTACTTGTCCAGTGCCAGGTAGTAATGACTTCTGCTTTTTAGCAACAAGTGTATTTGTTGGTGTACT
>WEKX01010339.1:41695-82759 GCA_013390025.1 Pitta sordida
TTTTTTTTAGTTTTCTCCTTCAGGAGAAGTTGGGGTGGGTCTCTGGCATCCAGCCAGGGTCAAACCACGACAGTACTGCAGGAATGTGCAGTTGTGTGGCAATTCCCACAGTGCTCCCTACAGCAGCTCACAGTAACTGGGTCCCAGTTACCTCAGCTGCAAAGTAAAACTCATCCACTTCCACATCAGAGCAAGTCAGAGTATGTGTGCAGTTCGTTACTGTGCCTCGTGTCACAGGTGGTGACTTGTGCAAGTAGCACTGGGAAAAAATATGAATCTACACCAAATCTCCCACCAGAGCACAGCAAAACTTATCCTTGGGTTACATTTTCATCAGGGTGGCTGCAGACAACACATATTCTTAAGAGAGGGTTCTCAGTTCCTTTATTTCATAGGTCAAAATAATCTAAGTGACAGAGTAGAGTCCTTGTGATCCAGTTTGCTCTGTAAAGCAGATACAGTATTTCCTTACATACTTTTATTGAAACTTTCAGAATTCTTTCTCTTCCCACAGAATCACTACTACTGTTGCCTGTAATATGGACCTGTCAAAGTATCCCATGGACACACAAACATGCAGACTGCAGCTGGAAAGCTGTAAGTGTAACATTCTAGG
This sequence comes from Pitta sordida, assembly GCA_013390025.1. Classification (NCBI taxonomy): domain Eukaryota; kingdom Metazoa; phylum Chordata; class Aves; order Passeriformes; family Pittidae; genus Pitta; species Pitta sordida. The sequence goes on from WEKX01010339.1 coordinate 42,312, forward strand.
AAACTCTAAATTTATTTATCCATAAATAACTATGCATCTTGAATATTGGATTCAGCACAGTAGCTTTCTGGAGTAGATTTTTATTCCTGCAGATACTAATGTCCAATCCTTGCATCATCATTCTTCAAATGTCTGTGTTAAAATCCACAGTCCAGGGAATTCCTGTTACTGTGCAGTTTATGCACAGAAGGATAATAAAGAATATTTTTATTAACGTGTATATAAGCTCAATTCTGCACAGAAAAGACGAAGCAATGCTGGCTCATTTTCCAAGCTGGGTTCCTTTTGAACAAGCAGCTTCTTGAAAATTAACTTGTGAGGTAAGTGCATGGGATGCAGTACAGCAAGGAACAGCTTCTCACACTTTAAGGCACCTGTTGCACCTTCCAAATCTCCCCTGTAGCAGGAGAGTGTGAAGGTGGTTCTCACTGGAATGAGATCTGAACATGGCTCTTAAACTCATGAACTGAAACTAAGGCCAAACCCAACTTCATGGTCTCTGCTGCCCCATGAGGTCTGACTGCTGCAGGGACTGATGGGACGCTCATCAACAGAAGAGGTGACAAGAGACTAATAATGATCAGTGAGTTCTGCTCTCCATCAGATTTAAAACTCATGTATGGGAATGCTGGCTGAGGAAGACTCCAGGAATATTTAGGCCACTGCAGGATTGTTGCCCTGGAGCTCAGCCAGCTGAATGCTGCTGTTCTGTGCCTGTGAACTCCACGAGGAGCAGGCACAGCTCCTGCCTCATGGCACAACACCAAACATCCACCATCTCAGCACTGAAAAGACCAGATTTTTAACTTCTGGGGTTGTAGCATGAAACACCTTAGGGAAGCACATATTATTTTCACATTAAAATCATATTAGTTCACCATGGTTAACTTTATTACAAAGCATAGCTCTTGAAATAATAATGATTGGCCTCTTCTGCTCCAGCGGAGTTTGTTTGGGCCTGGTTTAAAAGTGATTGGGTCCTACATCATGTTCAGTTGCTGTATAATTCCAATGAAATTACATACACATTGCCCACTGGAGATTTCATTAGGATAAGTGCCCAGAAATAATGCTGTTTAAATACACGCCAGATGAATTAACAACAATTTATCATTTATTATAAAATTTTCCTGAGTAACCACGATTTATAAAACCACTTAGAAACTTTGAAAAGTCACGTGCTTAGGATTCTACTCAGGGATTCATACTCTGGACACCTAATTTAGGAGTTCATCACGCTCAAGCTCTGGTAAATTGTGTCTAATAAGAAAACACAATTAGATGAAAATAGAGCTGCAACTGCATCTGATTCCTTCTACCAGGACAAACGAGTTATTACCATAATCAAAGTGTCCCCACGCATGGTCTCAAAGAAGGGCTCTTAATAAAAGAATTAAATCAGTGAAACTGATGGGCTTGTTTCCTAAATTAAGTGAAAGTTCTGAAGGGAATGGCAGGCTGGCGACTCAGTGCAAGCTGTATCCCTCAGAGTGAGGTATCCCTCAGTCCAACCTGAGGTTATGCCATCACTTACATTCTTGGAGGCACTTACTCAGATGGCATATTTGGAGTCCCACTGCTTTAGAGGCAGAAATTTGGTGTTACCTAAATGTTGTGTGCATCTATTTGTCCCCAGTAACTTAATGTCTTTGGGACATTAATTAATGTCTCCCAGTATGGGATTTTCAGATGGGGGCTGGTCTTTTCTCCTTGGTCTCTGGGGACAGGGAAGGTTTAGACTTGATATTAGGAAAAAGTTTTTTACTGACAGAGTGATCTGGATGTGGAATGGGTTGCCCACAGAGGTGGTTGACTGGAGGTGTTTAAGGGAAGGCTGGATGAGGTGTTGAGTGATATGATCTAGATGTCAATGCTGGGTTAGTTGGATTATAGGTTGGACTAGATGATCTTCAAGGTCCTTTCCAGCGTTATCTATACTTTGATACTGTGAATAGGAGGAATAATTTGTAAAAAGATTTTTTTACGAGCAAGTTTTCTGGGCAATGTGTAGCCAGTCAGGGGAACCTGGTTCATGACCATGTCAGCAGTCTCAGCTCTAAGCTCTGAACTAACTGAAAATGCATTTTCTGGTACTTTTAAGCAATTGAATAGACGATTCAGTGAAATGTGCTTCTCCTCCCTGGTAAGGGGCTCACTGGGATCTGAATTCTCTTTTTTCAACCACTTTATTTCTCCTGCTCTCCTCTCAGACTGAAGACACTACATTTGGAAGTTAATCTCTGCAGTATTTTATCCTTCTGCATGTAATCGAGCTATATATGACAGCAACAGGTTATCTTTAAAACAGAAGTACTCCATGTAAACTATGGAAATCAGCTCCCTGCAGGTTTACATATTGTGTGTCATTCCCAGGGACACATTTTCCTGTTGAAAGCACAGCCAACGTCCAGCCTTGGTCTGACCCAGCTCAGAGGGCCTTTGTCCAGCCTGCAATGCCTGGATCGTGGCTCTGTCCCCACTCAGGAGACAGAGCAGGGCAACAACAGCTGGGCTTTCCTTGGCTAAACCACAGTCATGCAGGTTTCTGTGCTCTCCTTAGGGGGCTATGATGAGAACGACGTCACCTTCACTTGGCTGAGAGGAAATGACTCTGTCCATGGCATAGAGAAGCTGCGGCTCTCCCAGTACACGGTGGAACGTTACTACACCCTGGTGTCAAAGTCACACCAGGAGACAGGTAAATCCCTGACAGAAAAGGGCAAGGAAAGCTCTGGAGTATTTCCTATCTCCACCCTCCTTCCTATGCACCAGTATCTTTCAACTCAAGCCTGCAAAGTCTTTGGTAAATCTTAATCTCACAAAAAGAGATGGACAGAAAGACAGTGAAATTCTACCGGCTGCAATCAGGATAGTCTGTAAGATGAAAGTCCACAGGAAGATAGAGGTTTGAAATATACCGTATTCATCTGAGGGAGTTTTTATTATTTTTTTATTTCTCCATTTTTTTCTTTCTCCAGACATACCTGAAAGAACTCTTGGCCTTCTTTACAGGTGTGCAGTCTATAAATACTGCAGAGAGCAATGTTTACAGGAACGGAGAGTAAAACTAATTTTTAAAATACGCACTTGTTTGTAAATCACAATTCTATCATGATGAAATAACATCTCTTTGTACATCAGAATTCAATGCCTTTTCCATTATCATTGTAAATACTCTTCTCTCCAATCACAGACACTATGAAAGGGGACAGAACTTCCTTAGAATGACCAGGCTTTAAAAATAACAGTGTTTTATTGTTTAGTTGAATACAGAGCCCATGAACAACATGGAATTTGTTTCTACATTTCAAAAGGGACTATTGTTTCAACAACAGAACTATATCCTGAAAACACTACTGATCCACCCCCAGAGTCCTTATGCTATTATTTACAACAAATTGATTTTTTAAAATTGACTGTATTTTTTTGAGCACAAAAAGATATTGTTTCCAAAGATCACAAATTACTAATGAAATCAGGGGATCTGATTCCCTGTAATGATGAGGTACTGGATGCTTTGGGGTGTGAAATCTTCAGTCCCTCAGAATAGGCTGAACTTGGCAAGGCCCCTTCAGGGTGGGTGTTGGGAAAAGTGCCCTGTGCTGATTGTGAGAGGAGGGTGACAGCACCAGCCTGCTCTGACTAAAGGCTCTGGTGTGACATGTTTCCACTGTGCCTGAAGTCAGGAGCCCCTTTGCAAGCCCTGCACTGTTCAGATGTCCCTGGCCCACCAGTGCTGTGTGTCCTCTCATGTAGGAGGTGTGAGCCAGGTCAGCCCTCTGAGGTGTAAGCAGTGCCTCCTCCACGATTGTGGTGCAACTCTACTGAGGTCCCGCCCCTGAGGGCTGGTGCTGGGCTGTCCCAGTGTCACTTCAGGTGTTCTTGGGAACCTCACAGAGTTTGTTCCTTTCATAAACAGGCAGTTACCCACGACTGATATTACAGTTTGAGCTGCGAAGAAATGTCCTTTACTTCATTTTGGAGACCTATGTGCCCTCCACTCTGCTCGTCATGTTGTCCTGGGTTTCTTTTTGGATCACATTGGACTCAGTGCCTGCAAGAACCTGCATTGGTGAGTTACTGCCTGAAGAATGGAGACAATTTAAGCAGGCATAGGAACCTCTGAAAGTTGGGTAGAAGGTATTTTCTTGAGTTTCTTGCTCAGGGATAAATGGTCTACTCACCTTCTGCTGTCCCTTGGGGCAGAGCTGAGTTAGCAAGGAGGATGTGCTGAGGCAGGTACATGTGCCCACCTGCACATGGCCAAGACTCCCAGGAGATTCATGGCAAGGAGGACAGAGCACACATTCTTTGTGATGTGCTCTGGAGGGAGCAGGACAGGCTTAGGCTTTTTTACTGAAAGCAAGAAAAAGAAGAGAGCCAAGTGCTTATTGGAGCCCATTTGTCAGCAGCAGGGAGGACGTGTGAAGCTATTAGTGAGTGCTACAGAAGCATTTCAGTTGCTAAGATGGATGATTTGGATTCGGTAAGAAGTGAGGTGCTTTGTCTGCCTAGCAATAGAGAGCAACAACATGGGCAGAAGGGTCCACAAGAGAGGGTTTCTCTTTTTTTTCCTTTCCAAGGAGTCACAACAGTGCTCTCCATGACAACTCTGATGATTGGCTCACGAAGTTCACTTTCAAAAACCAACTGTTTCATTAAGGCCATTGATGTTTATCTTGGCATCTGCTTCAGCTTCATCTTTGGTGCTCTGGTGGAATATGCAGTGGCTCACTACAGCTCATCACAGAAGTGTGCAGCTAAAGAACCTCAGGAGGTAAGGCCTGATAAGCCCAGTGATTTGGGATTGACAGCAGTTACTTCTCCATTAAGTGAGTAAGACAAATTATCTCACTGTTATGGATATATGGCTTCTCCTAACTGGCACTAAATCTAATCTTTAGTGCACAAAGAGCACAGGACTAGTACTAGAGCACTGTGTCCCTGACAGATTTCTGAGCAGCATCCTTAGCTGAGAGTCACGCTGAGTTCAAGGGCTGCATTCAGGAAGGTGCTTTGTCCTGCCACTGGAATTGGGTCTGTAGCCTTATGTTGAGCTTGTGAGCATGAAGGACCTCTGCTCCTTTCAAAATGCAGCCAGAGTCAGTATGACAACACTTTGCTCTTGTACATCATAAGTCTAATTAAGAAGGTAGTTTGCTCTACCAGAGGAAAGCTGAACCTCCTCCCCTCCCTAAAGACACTACCCAACATCAGTCCCACAGTGTTCTGTGAGGATTGCAAAAATAAATTGTTCAAGTGCTCTGCTTTAGTGTGAGAAATTAGTCAGGTATGATTCTAGTCCAGAGGTCATCAAGGGCCCAAATCCTAGCAGAGAGGAAAGAGCTTTTCCACCTCAATGCTGAGTTCCCCAGCCACGAAGTTGTTGTGTAGACATGAAAAGATGGTTGTCCTGTAGAAGATGCATGTTAGGTTGCTCAGTGACAGAGGAAGACTTGCTCAAGATCTAAAAATACCTTTAGAAATACAGGGGTGGAAACAGTGTCATCTCTGGGACCTCAGGTCCTCCTGAGGCAGCAGCTGAAAGGTGTGTGTGACTATTGGGATGACCACACATGAAGCTGTGCTCTTTTATATTTTTCCTTATGATCACCTTCCTCTGCAGGAGAAGACAGACCCTAAAACTAACTGTGCACTCTTATTTCCTAGGGGCCTGCAAATGAACTCACTAAAGAAACAGAAGAAGTCACTATCACCAACATCCTCAACAATTCCATCACCAGCTACAAACAGAAAATCAGCTTCACAAGCATTGAGATTTCCAGTGACAGTGTTAATTGCAGTGACTTGACCATGAAAAGCCATGAGAAAATCAAATGTGTCTTGAGAAACAAAATGCACAGGATTATTGGTTATTTCACCATTCAGAACCCTGACAATGTGGACCACTACTCTAAATTGCTTTTCCCTTTGTTCTTCATGCTGGTCAATGTGTTTTATTGGGCTTATTATCTATATTTTTAGTAGAAATTACTTGCTTCATTCTCCTACTTCAGCAGGAGAGGAATTGTGCCAATGGGCATCCAGGAACCTACCCTCAGTGAATTCAGTGTGGGCAAAATGTTTGTGTTTCCTGAGGTGCCCAGCAGAAGAGTGTGTGGAGTGTGCAAGATGCAAAGCCTTGGTGTGTCCCCAGCAGCAGCTCTCATCCTGGACAGCAGCCTGTTCAGCTGAGTGGCTGTTCTGGGCTCTTCTGCTCATACCTGCATTTCATTCCAGCATCTCTCCTGGCTGGATAGGGATGTACAGAAGTTGTGGGAGGCCACAAGAGCACTACAGGCAACAAAATTATTTTGGTAGCCTGGAGCAGGTTGAAACCTTCAAGTTTAGATCTCCAAGAGGATGTGTATGATTGTAGTGCTATTCTTTGTTTTCCAGAGATAACAGAGGGACTGTGACTGCTGCCTCAATAGCTGCTTTGTCCAAGTGAGCAAACCCGAGCGCAGTGGCCTGTGGTGCTGCTGACTGTGGTGTGCCTCACTGCTTGTAACATCTGTCACTCGTAGAGATGATCCAAACTTGCTGAATTCTGCATCCCTCAGACAGAAGGAGGTCTTGCTGTTTGTAGTGAGCAAAATCTTTTCAGAGATTTGAGAACAAAAACTAGAGGCGGCAAAATCATGTTGTAATCCATCTCTGATGGTCTTCCTGCAGTTGAACAGATTCTACCACCTTCCATGTCTTCCTCACAAATTATTTTTCATCCTAGAGAGCGCTTCCTTCAGCTTTCACTGGTGTAAGCAGCTCTTGTTTCTTGCCAGGCACAGGGATGAGTGGCCCCTTTGTCATCCCCTCTTTTCCTGCCTGTGCAGCTGTGGCGAGTCAGCAGCGCTGCTGCGTGACAAACATGTGGGCTGAGCAATTGTACCTTAAATCACCTTTTGGTTCTTCTTTTGATTTTAGGCTAAAACAGTGTCACTTTTTGCAGAAATTCAGTTTTTAACTGGGTTCTGGAAACTGCCCCAAATCAGCTTTGTTTATCCTGCAACCAGCAGGACCCAGAGCTTTCATTTAAAGATAAATTAAATGTGGCACACACTCAGTTACATGCCATTTGGTATTGTGTAGCTTAAGGCTACTGGAAGTTATTTCCTGATTATAAAATGAATATTTTATATTTTATTGAAGATCCCCCTCCCTGTATTTTGGTCTAGGCTGCTTTCATAACTGGGAGGGGGTAATCCTGCAGTTATGTGGGCAGAGCTGGAACTGCTGCAGTGGCTGCCATTCAGCACAGTTCTGGCTGAGTGAGGCCTCTCAGCATGGAGCTTGTGTTACAGCCTCAGCAGGCAGCGGTTGCTTAGTGTAAGAGTATCTTATTGGGGGTTCCTATAGAAGGTGGTCAGAGTACACGAAACTATAGATTTTTTACTTAATAACTTTTTATTGAACCACCTCACTGTGCTGTATTGTGAGGGATCTAAACCACATATTCATAAATCATAGCTTGTACAAAAGCAGCATGAGAAGACAAAGGGGAACAGACTGACAATGGCAAGTGAATAAACACAAACTCCAATAATGAAATGTTGTCTTGTATATACTGGCATTTAAAGTCCACTCCATAAAATGTAATAAAGTGAATGTTTGTGATATGAACACAACTCCTCAGAGAGATCCTCTATTAAAAAAATCATTACCTTCTTTCTGCATTGGTCTCTTTCTTTAAAATCCAACTAAAATGCCCAAATACCTCTACACCAGCAGTCAAATATTAATGTTGACAAAAGGAATTTTTTTTTACAAAACCCTCAAAGGGCATTGAGTCCAACAGTAACACCAGCACTGCCAAGGCCACCACTAACCCATGTCCTCAAGTGCCACATCCACACATCTTTTAAATCCCTCCAGGGATGGGGACTTCACCACTGCCCTGGGCAGCTGTTCCAATGCCACCAACCTTCCAGTGAACAACTTCTCCCTAAAACCCAACCCAAACCTCCCATGGCACAACTTGAGGCCATTTCCTCTTGCCCTGTCCCCTCTCCCCTGGGACCAGAACCTGATCCACTTTCCCATCCCCTCCCCCGGCTCCGCACTCCTGTGGGGAGGTGTAGAGAGAGAGGTTCCCCCCCTGAGCCTCCTTTTCTCCAGGCTGAGCCCCCCCAGCTCCCTCACCTGCCCCTCACCAGTCTCGTGCTCCAGACAGACCCTTCCCCAGAAAAGCTTTTCCCAACCTGAACAATTCCATGATTACAGGAACACTTGCTTTCATCAGCTGCAGCTTTTGTTACAACTTTGCTGCTTTGCGGGTGCTCAGGACTTGTTCTAATTACACCTCTGTGCAGTGTTTCATAGACCAGACCAGCCAATGACATGTTGTCTTGAATCTCAGCTCTGTATATTCTCATTTATTGCTGATTTTGGCAACTTCAAGAGGGAAGGGAGCGACAGAAGGTAGTAGGGGAAGGATGTTTTTTTCCACATATTCAGACATATTCAGATGAGAATCAGCCTTTCCCACAAAGGACTGGTGTGTAACACACAAGCTGCAGGTGAGAACACAGCACAGGTAAGCACCGCACACAGCTCTGCTTTGCGTAAGTGTTCAACCTTGCAGAGGCTCGACAGGGAGCAGGAAGGGCTCTGATGGCAGTCGAGCCTTCAGAGGAGCTTCCAGGCTGATGGTGCCTGTGCTCAGAGCTGTTCCATCTCCCACTGACCACATCTGCCCTGTAGCTCTGAGGGAGCTGGGCAGAGGACAGAGTTAGCCCTGGTGTTTAGTACTCCACTGTAAATTCTACTGTTTACAGGGTGCCAGTTTATCTGTGCTCTTGGCAGAAGAAAAGACTGACTGGTTTTTGAGGTAATTTTGCTTTGCGGTGATATTTCTGGTCTGCAATAACCTTGCCTTAAGCCGCAGCCTCTAGAATCTTGTGTCTTTTTAAGAACATTTGCACTCTAAGCCTTCATGGACAGATACTTGTGAATGTTGACACAGGGAAGCAGGATGGATCATGAGCAGCATCAGCGAACACAGGAACTTGAGGTGCTTGTAAGAGGTGCAAACACTTGTAGCCCAGAGGAACATGAAGCCTCATCACGTGCCATGAAGAGTCACCCTGGCTGGCAAGCAAAACCAAACTAGAAACAGCAGCATAAAGCACTTTGTGGTTTAATTTAGCCAGTAAAATATGAAGGAGCTGTACTGTAAAGGAGAGCTAAATCAGGCTAACACAGGCTATTTGCAGCCCTCCTCCAGAGCCAGCACTATATCCAAGAGAAACAGCACATTTTAGTACAGCCCAACATTTCCTTGCTTCCTTCTATGCCCTCCATCTGTGTTTTTCCTCCTCCCTCTTCCTGAGCCCAGTTCACCCAGCATAAGCAATAAGCAGGTGCTGGTCCTGCTGCAGCAGCCACCAGTGTGAGCTTCCAGCATTATTTTTCATTTTCAGGAGGATAAAGGGCTCAGTGCAGGAATCTGGCTGTTTCAGAGCATGTGGTTTACATTAACATTTCCAAGAGGTATTTGTATACACAAACACTACCATCTGCTGATAGGAATACTTTGCATTTTTACAAGATTAATTCCATTTCAAACCAACTGATTGAATTGGTTGCAGAAATCACTTTCATTTGCTTAGAGTAGTTATTGTCCCAGCACTCAGCCAGCCAGCAAGCCACAGCTTTACAAGGAAAGACTGTTTAGTGCTGGTACTTGGCAGCTAAATATTCTCCAAATTCTCACTGAAATAACTTTTCTATTCATTAATTAATAAAAGCTGTTTTAAATTACACCCTGTTGTTACACTTGGAATCAGCCCTTGGGTTTCTTGTTAATCTGACGTGAATCTTAAGTCTGTAAAGAACAATTTGATGCTTTTTTTTTTCTCCTTACCCTTTTCAGATTTTTGCCTCAAACTCTGCAGTTTTTCATTAAATTCATGTAGTTTCAAACTCTTTTAAAGTTTTTTACTCATTTGACTGTTCACTGGGTGAATACAATATGGAACTGCAGGCTCCTTTATTTGGGTAAAAAATCTTCATTATGTCTTATTTTCTTCACCAGATTAGAGCAGATGATTGCAAACAAGAAACCCATATTTTGGAGCTGACATTCAGGTGCTCATCCCTGCTAGTAAGTTAAATGAAGAGTTATGAATTGTGAACAGGGAAGTGGAAGTAAATTTAGTTCTAGATATGGAGTTGCTTTTTTGTCCTCTCAGAAGAAATGTTTTTGTATAATGGCAATGCATAGGATCTGAGGAGATCCCAGATCCTATAAAGAGATGAGTCTATATTGGCACAGTTTTGAAACAGAAGAGATTTTCAGAGCTGGGATGTACCAGCACAATGAGGTCCTGACTCCCTTCGGGGCCAGGGCAGGGTCTGCTGGGCAGCAGCATCTGCTCAGCACTGATCTGTTGGGAGCATGGTCTGAGAGCCTGTGGATCCACAAGGCATCTGTCTCTAGTCTTTCTAGTATGTCATAGGGGGTTTATTTTCAGTCACACTGGAGAGTCTCTCCGTTTATCCAAGTCTCTATCAGAAGAGGGATTTGAGGAAGAGTTTTTTCCCAGAGAGAGTGATCCCTCAGTGGAATGGTCTGCCCAGGGAGGTGGTGGAGTCGCCATCCCTGGAGGTGTTTTAAGAGAAGACTCGACAAGGAGCTCAGTGACATGGTCTGGATGGTGGGAGGCTTGGATGGATGGAGCGTGGTGCCCGTGGTTCCAAGTTTGTGGGCCTGATCCCTGGGTGGGCGTTCGCTTGGGAATTGGACTCGATGATCCTGTGGGTCCCTTCCAACTCAGAATAACCTGTGAACCTGTGAATGGAAATGGCCTGAATTTGTTTCGATGTCATTTTTTTAGTTCCACTAAATTACAAAATACATGGATCTTTATTAATTTAGTACTCTATTATGCTTTTATTGGATTGAAACCCCTGGACAAATCCCCAGACCTATTACCAGAGGTCACGTCCTGAACCTAAGTCAGAGCTAATAGAGTCTGTGAAGGAGAAATGGAAGGAGGAGGTTGGAGTCTGATTTATGGTTTAGCCTGAGGAAAGAGAGGCCTCACCTCAGTTGGCAGCTCCAGCAGGTCCTGCTCTACCTTTCTAGGCTCTTGTGGGACTACAGAGCCCCTACCAACATGATGTGGGCTATGGCTCTCCCTGACTGCAGCCCTTGAATCCACACACTCCCAAAGGGATAAGGGAATAATTTGGGAATATCCCATTTATACCACTTCTGGCATGAACCAGGAAAGAGTCCCACTTTCAAAAACAGCTTGGAAGTTTCAGTGGAGTGGTAGTATCCACTCCTGCACAGATCCCAGAGCAGTGCTGGCTGAGGGTCAGGTCTGGCACACGGGTTGAATCCTATTTCCCTCAAGAGTAGTTTATGCCTGCTTATCCATGTGCAGCAGAGACAAGCTGAGAGAATTTTGCTTGTATCAGAACTTGTTTTCTAGTTGCTTTCCTAGAGCAGGACCAGAGGAGTACATCTGTACATTCCCTGCTTTTCTCAGTATTGCTGTGAGAGAAGCAGGGGAAGCTGAAGGAATATCCCTCAAGTTTCCTCTCTGTGCTTGATTCCCTGTCTGGTTTTTAGGGACAGGTAGTTTTTGCTAATAAGACTCTCCATTATAAAGTTTCCATTGCTTTGAAAAATATTAACTTTGCTGCATAGATCAAACAGGCCCTGTGGTTATAGTTAGAATATCCTCAAGATTTAGTTCCCAGTAATAACAGGGCTAAATTATAGCACTGCCAGAGGCAAAAATGGTATTATTTGAAATGAAACTTCTCATAAATATCTAGCTATGAAGTAATTTTATATCAGCTGCTCTTATATAAGCTGGACACAGCAAAGTGTCCTATCCACAAATGTTAAGGTTTGCACGAAAAATGAGTCTATATGCATTGTCTGCAAGTTTCAGAGATATCTCTCTCTCTATTAGGCTGGTACATGTAACTAGTACCACCACCAATGTCAACTTCGGGCTGAAACTTCCTGCTGTGTCCCTCCTGTCACTGCCTGTGCTGGGAAATGGATGGGAGGTACAAATAAAGACAGCTGCTCTCAGCGGCCAGAGCTAACGTTGCTTTGCAGCCTGTTTGAGTAAAGCATCTCGAAACATTGTGAAACACAGAACCATGTGGCTTTGGGATTTTTGTGGTTTGTTTTCTTCCAGCCCTTCTGCAAATGCTTAGAGCACATTTCTTGCAGGTCCGCAATAGGGATCAGGCCAGTTTCAAACCTCCTGCTGAAGATACACCCAGGAAGAGCTGACAATGGCAAGGGGCACACATGAACATTGCTTTCACACTCATACCAGCCACGTCTTGGTGACAGAGGTAAGTGGGTGCCACCAAGAGCCCTGGGACAGGTGGGGGTCCCCAGGGACCTGCACCTCTCACCCTTTCTTGCTCACTGTCTGCAGGTCTCCCAGACCATTGTCCCATTTCTGTCCTGCTGCTTGTGGCTGGAAGCATATACAAGGCATGCTTTCTTGTGCTTTTATTGTCTGGTTTTGTGTGTGAAGATTTGACACATTTTCCCCAAGCTCCAGTGCAGTCCTGCTGTGCCTGTGTGTGAGTGTGACAACACTGGTGTCACTGTTGATGTAGACAGTGACTGCCTTTGACACAAAAATTGTTCCATTCTGAATTAAACTGCAGCAGTAAAAATGACACCTGAAAATACTGTGCTCTGTGCAAAGCTGAGGGCTAAGGAAAAAGCAACCTGTAAATAAAGGCAGAAGGTGAACAAACCTTTGTGTCCCCCTCCCTCAACAGGAAGGGGAACAATGGTGGCTGCAGCTTCTATATTGCACTTGTGATTAAAGTGTGCAGAGAAAGATTTAAGATGAGCAGTGAAATTTTCCAGGTTGGAAATGTGGGCAGTGGGTATGAGTGAAACGTACTCCTGGTACTTTCTGTGCAAGTGTCCTCACTACCATTCACGTCTAAAAAGAATGACTTCAGGGAAATACTTGATTAACTCCTGCTGATGTTTCCTGTTCTGGGACAGGAGGCTCAGGAGTTTCTGGGTAAGATCATAGAGTTTTCAGAAATTTTATCTACTTGAAGGACAGCAGAGACACAGAACAGTCTTGAAAAGAATCCTTAAAATATCTGGCCTCTTGGAAAGAAATAGGTTGTGCAAAAAAGAAACAATTAATCTGTATTAAACCAAACCCACGCATTTGGTACTAGCACAGGACTATGAGGCACTTTGGTCTTTGCAGGTTAAAATCTGAATGCCTGCAGTGGCCAACAACAATGATGCTGAAATGTGTAACAGGAGAAATCTACAGTCAGACACTGCTGGAGACAGATGAGCCACCAAAAGCTTGGTCAAAGCCTTTCATGGAAAGAGTCACCTGACAGGCAGAGAACACACATTAATTTTGATTCTTCCCCCCATTTTTTGTAAATTACATATGAAGCCTTAAAAAACTGTAAAAAGCCTCCAAACCTCTGTTTTAACTTTACAAAGAAAATAATTAAAGTGTTATTAGAATATGCAAAATTTATAATTCAATTATGCAATTACAGAGCCTTATAGTCTCATAGCCCCACTATATTTTGTGTATTAGTGAACAATTGCTTTCTTAAAGCTCACAGCAGAATCATTTACTTGATGCTGGAGAATAAGTTAATTACGCATCTCCTGCCTTTGATTAATGGATTTAATAATCATGTTACAGTAGAATTAACTTATAGTTCATGTGCTTACAGCCCTAATGATGAGATTCATGAAAGCAACATGTCAGCAAATAGGACTGGCCCTAGAAAAGGCATTTTTTGGAGCCCCCGGGAGAGCCTGAGCTGCTGCTCGGCACTGCTGGTAGGAACCTGCAAATGGCAACCCACCTTCTTCCCTTCATCTGACATTAATGCCCCCCATTTACCACCTATGTCAACAAAACTAAACACTGCTTTCAGGTAAGGTAACCACCTCCACTGAAGCTCAATTCTGAATATGTAGGGAGAAAAAATTATCCCAGGACATCAGTACCGCACTGCAAAGGTAATGCACACACCCTGTAGGCACAGCCATCTGTAGCCTGCTATAACTGAGAACACCTGACAATGCTCTTTCTCTTTAATACTTCTTTTAGTCACATAATAAAAGTATAAAGTTCCTTGAATGGAAACAGCCAAGATTTCCTCTCTCTAAAGGAACCTTGAGTAGAGGTAGGTGGTGCAACCTGAGAGACAGAGTTTCCAAAACTTGACTTCAGCTGCTCAGGGAGAGGAAAGAAGGTAAAATGAACAATAAAAACGTTTTTGTAATTTGCTGTTACTCTTCACAGGATTTCTGTGCATGTGTATGTGTTATATTTTAGCTAAAGGAAGGAAGATTTCGTGGTTGAAATTTTTCACATCATCATGCAGCTTTGAAAAAAACCCACGAGAGTCAATTCCCCTTCCCACTGTGGTAGAGGAGCAGGGGGAGAGGAGGTCAGATCCCTTGAAAGGAAGATACCACAGAAACCTGGGGAAATAAAACTGGCCAATATTTCCAGTTTCTCTCTTTCATTACTGGAACAGCACCATGGAAAGTCACCAGCACAGTTTTCTGAGAGATTCATCCTGTGCTGGCAACCATTTCCCACCGCGTGTGGGAGTTGGTCTCTGTGGAGGTTTGTCCCCGGCTAGGTGCCAGAGGTTCATTCACAGCCACACTCTCGCTTAATTCTTGACCCTCCCTGCCCCATACAAACAGGGGTGAGAGGAAAAGAGAAAACACCTGAAGGGTTTTGCTACAGCAGGAATGAGGACTATTAGAAATTTTTTACTGTCACAGGCAAAACAAACTCCAAAGTGGGGATGTAAATGATTTATTTCTAACAAGATCAGAGCTTAACGTGAGAAGTATCTTCTTAATGGCAGCCTTCTCCCCCACCCCTCCATCTCTTACAACAGATCCCACATTCCCCCTTTCCTCCAGGAGACAGGGGGGGACAGGGGTAGGGGAAAACCAGGCAGTTGGTGCTTCCCTACTGCTGCTCAGGGGAGGAGCCATTCCCCTGCATTCCATGGAGTCCCTCCCACAGGAGAAAGTCTTTCATGACCCTTCCCCAGCGTGAGTCCAATTCCAGGGGCAACAGCTCTTCCAAACACTGCTGCCTGTGGATCACTCCACAGGTGCAGTTCTTTCAGCACTGGCTACTCCAGCGTGGGTCCCATCCCAAAGCACACAGATCCCACCAGGTACAGATCCCACCAGGTACAGTTCTGCTCCAGCGTGGACTCCTCTCCATGGGCCACAGGTCTCTCCTGGGACTCTGCTTCAATGTGGGTTCCAACAGGCTGCAGCCTCCCTCCAGCATCCACCTACTCCAGTGTGGGCTCCTTCTCCACAGGCTACAGGTGGATTTCTACATCCCTGTGTTCTCTCCATTCCATGGGCTGCAGTGGGACAGCTGCTTCACCATGGTCATCACCACGGGCTGCAGGGAGACACCTGGAACACCTCCTGTCCCTCCTTCTGCCCTGGCCTTGGTGCCTGCATTTGCTGTTACAACTTCTCACGGCTCTTCTCTGGCAGCCATCTTCTTCTTCCTGTAATTTTCTTTTTTCCCTTCTTAAACATGTTATCACAGAAGCATCTCTATCTCTCCAGATTGGCCTGACCTTGGCCAGCAGCAGATCCAGCCAGGAGCTGCCTGGCATTGGCTCTGCCAGCTATGAGAGAGGCTTCCAGCAACTTCTTGAAGAAAAGCCCCCACCCATAGCCTGCACCCCAATACCAGAAACTCAGCCACAGCAAACCCAACACATTCTCACAGCCAGTTTCCACACAGAATGGCAGGAGTTCCCTCTGCCATGCCCTGTAGCTGTGCCAGAAGGAACCCAGGAAGCACGGATGCCATGTTGTCCTGCTCAAGTCCCATTGTGGTCACACATCCTTCTCTCTGGATCTTCCATGGCCATTTCCTTGGAGTACAGGATCCTTTTGTCTCCAAACCAAAACCACTTCCCAGGTTCTTCTCCGCTTAACCAAGAATGGAGAGAGTGGGGGATATGAGTGACATTTTGTTTTACTATCATTTGGTTTGGGTTTGTTCTGTTTAGTTTTCCTTTTTTTGTGTGTGTTTAGCAAAACAGTTACATTTTTCTTTCCATCAGTATTGTTGTTGGCATTTTTCATGGGAAATAGTTATTTTTTCACTTACCATCCAGGTGTATTAGATCTTTCTTTCTCATTATTGGAGAAAACCAGGGGTTTTCCAAGGAAGAGAACTTCTGTCTGAGGTCTCTGCCCCCTCCACATTGTCTCAAACCCAGACACTATGGAAGAACCAGGTCTGCAATTCTAACAAAAGCCACATTCAGAAACATCTACTTAATTAAAATTCACATTGACACAAATAAAAATAGAATGAAGAGCTAAACCATATTTTGTCTGAAGGAGCAGTATCTCAGGAATGACCAGCAGGAGATTTCAAATTGCATTAGCCATGTACCTTACCTATTACCAGAATAAGACAATACAAATCAGAAGCTTAGCATAACACTAGGGCCCAAGAAGAAGGCAGGAAATGAATAGGAATACAATTTCCTTAACTAAGCACTTACAGGAATTATCCTTCAGGTCCTTGCCTGTGTCCTGGTGGAAGACACAGCCTGAGGGTTCAGGAAGCACTGGGCTACTTTTCCATCTCCCATCTCTGCCCATTGTCTGACTCACATACTAGCCTTTCCACAAGATGGTGGCACTGATCAAGCCACATGGAAATACTGGGGAAAAGCCAGGGAAGTTGCTGCACTGCCAACACAAACCTTCCTGCTGAGACTGAGGGTACACCAATGCTGTTCACAGGTTCACAGGATATTCCGAGTTGGAAGGGACCCACAAGGATCATCTAGTCCGACTCCCACACAGGGATCGAATCCACAACCCCGGAGCCATGGGCACCACGCTCCATCCATCCAAGCCTCCCATCACCCAGACCACTGAGCTCCTCATCCAGTCTGACCTTAAACACCTCCAGGGATGGTGACTCCACCACCTCCCTGGGCAGTCCATTCCAATGAGGGATCACTCTCTCTGGGAAAAAGCTCCTCCTAACATCCATCCTAAACCTCCCCTGGTGCAGCTTAAGGCCACATCCTCTTGTTCTGGTGTCATCAGCCTGAAAGAAGAGATTCACACCCACCTGACTGCAACCTCCCCTCAGGGAGTTGTAACCAGCAATGAGGTCACCTCTGAGCCTCCTCTTCTCCAGGATGAACAACCCCAGCTCCCGTAGTCGCTCCCCATAGGGCTTGTCCTCCAGTCCTTTCACCATCCTTGTCACCCTTCTCTGGACCCTCTCAAGCAGCTCAACATCCTTCTTAAACTGGGGAGACCAGAACTGCACACAGTACTCAAGATGTGTCTGACCAGCGACAGGTACAGGGGAAGGAGAACTTCCCTAGTCCAACTGACCACACTGTTCCTGATCCAGGCCAGGATGCCATTGGCCCTCTGAGGCACCTGGGCACACTTCTGGCTCAGATTAAGTTGTCTGTCAGCTGTTCAACCCTCCTGTTACAGAACTTACTCACCAAGCTGTTATTTCCCAGCTGATAGCAGGGGAGCTCCCCCCATGCACTGCAAGTCTGTGCTGGAGGGGCTCTGGAGGTCTCCGGTGCATTCCTCAGCCCTTCAGGATGCACGTGAGGGCTGGGGAAAATTAGACAGACAGGCACTAAAGTGCCCTTACAGCTCCACCAGTGACATCAATCCACTGCTGCTTGTGTTTTATTCCGGGAGATATTTAGGATTAAGATAATTCAACCTTTGTGCTGAAAATCAACACATTTTCCAACCAATGCAATCTTCAGGGATTAGAGACATATTGATATAACTCATATTTTATTACTGGAGCAGACAGGACTCTTCCTTTGGATGTGCCACTCCCAAGCCAGCCCTGCATCCTGGTCTCTTCCCTTCCTCTTCCTTTTTACCTCTTGCTCTGATGCTGCCACACATCCATCCAGTGTGGAGAGTTCTCCTCACATTGTCACAGACAGCTATCAGGACATTTCTCCATGTCACACTACAGTGTTTTAACCTCCCTTTGATTCTGTGTGTGCGTATTTTCCAGGTGAGGTGAGGCGTCAGTGGCCAAACAATCTTCAGCTGCAGATCATTTGCCAAGTGGCAGCTGCTTAAAGGCATTCCCAGTTCTTAATTTAGAGGCCGAACCCACCAAGAATTCAGATTACATGAGTCAGATGAATGTCAAAAATGCTTTCTAGGACATCTTTGATGGGTTTCCTCTTTGCCAGCTCACAGGAGGTATTTTCTTGCAATATGCTATTTTACAGCCCTCAGATCACAGGTTTCCTGGAAGATGCCAGGCAAGGCTCAGCCTTAACAAGGGTGGTGCTGGCCTGCAGCCTCTTCCCACTTTGGGTCTGCTTTGCAAATAAGGTTTCACCCCTATAAACATTTTTTTAATTTATATGAGCCCTGGCAAACACTTGTCCTATAAATACAAATCTCCTACAGCTGTAGATACAGATAATGAAATAGACAGTGCTAAATAGACCTTATAGTGCAAAGCTAAATGTTCAATTAGAACGTGACGAGGAAATGTGAAATAAAACACATTAAACAGAAGAGGAACGTGGGACAAAAAATCAATTTCCCATTAAATTCAGTGGTTATTATTTCTTTCCCAACTCTCAGTGTTAAAAGCAACAATTAAACACATAATTTACTCCTTTACAGTCTGATTCAAAGTACAAAGCAAAAATTTGCACTACAGAATATGAACTAACTCAGTGATCACAGGGAAAAAAGCAGTGCCCTGCAGGTCTCTCCAGGCTGGCTTCAAGAAGTACTTCACTAATGTTGTCTGGGGGAGTTGCATTATGTGCTGTTTGGGAGGAGGAAGTGATTTTGAAGCACCCTGCTACTTCAATCAGAGCAAGAGCTAATCTCAAATGATGTGGAAGGTATGAAGATGAACTTGGGAAAAGCCATGGAAATGTTCGGGATGCAAAGTAGAACACAAGGAGCAGCTGAGGGAGCTGGGGGTGTTTATCCTGGAGAAGAGGAGGCTCAGGGGGGACCTCATTGCTCTCTACAGCTCCCTGACAGGAGGGTGTTGCCGGCGGGCGGGGGTCGGTCTCTTCCTGCAAGTAACCAGTGACAGAATGAGGGGACACAGTCTCAAGCTGTGCCAGGGGAAGTTTAGGCTGGATGTGAGGAAAAGATATTTCACAGAAAGAGTGATTTGCCATTGGAATGGTCTGCCCAGGGAGGTGGTGGAGTCACCATCCCTGGAAGCATTTAAAAAGAGGCTGGAGGTGGCACTTAGTTCCATGGTTAGTTGATGAGATGGTGTTGGGCAATAGGTTGGACTTGATCTCAAAGGTCTTTTCCAGCATTGTTAATTCTGTGATTCTGTGATAGGACCTCAAAAGATTTGCCTTTGTGGATGTGCCCAGAGGATGCAAGGCTGGTGCAAACGCATCCTTCACTGAGCTTATGCAAGCAATTACACACCATGAATAACAAAAGAGGAGGAAAAGCCATTTGTGGAAGGTTTCAGGACAAGTAAATGTGAGCATGACTTCTCATTTATTTTCCCTTGTTAACAGTGTCTCAGTATTATTTGTTTAAACTGTGATGCACATAGAGTTATTTTAAGTTAACACACAGAGACATTTCATTCGCAGGCAATGGTAATCCTTGTCCCATTTGCAGTGTTATTAATCCATGATGCTGAATTTCTACCTCCCACAGACAGTGAGATGCATTGCTGGTGAGCTGCACATGGTTTGAACAATGGTAACAGTAGTTCGTGGGCTACAGACATGAAATCTCACCAGCAGGGCAAGGGAGTGGAAATTTCTGCCAAGGAGGATGGGAGCATGACTAAATTCTGAGATGGACAAAGAAAAGTGCAACATCTGGTGAGAGATGACCCTGCAAAGCCATCTCCCTGAACTGGCACAGAAAAAGCAGGGAAACGAAATCCTCTTTCATCTTTCCTCGTAACCTGCAGTGGAACCACATCCTAAGAAACCAAGGTAGAGAAGGGCTATGAAAAGATGAGCACAGCATTCAAAACTTGAGCAGAATCTCCTTTTGAAGTTGCTGGAGCAGCTTGCTCGTGTTTGTCTACTTTATAAACCTTTGACATGGTGTTCTTAGAGCCAAACACATTAATTTGTGTTGCAAAGCATGGAGAGTGAACAATGCATTCTGTCGGGGTTATAGGCATCTTTCATCTTAAACCCAAGAGTTTAAAATCAATTCCAGCTGTGTTGGATTGTCTCTTGCTTGTATAGAGCCTGCAAGTAAACTGTTAATTCAGAACCCCCGGCTGTGATCATTAATGGATCATATTTGGTGTTAAACCAAGCCCCAGTCCCTGGAGCACTGGCTCAGCCCTAGGGCACTGGGATTTTGGGTGCTAGTTTGTGCCCTACCTTTTTGTAACCATGTTTTTCACCTGAGGGAGGGGATGGGCACTCATAGCAGTCTATTTTTCATTTTACACTCATGTTCCCCTTTCTACAATAGCTGCAATATAATGTTGTTTCAGTAGAGCAATGATTTGCAAACTTGGCTCAAGGAGACACTGAGCAAGCAGCTTTACAGAGAGCTTCAAATCAGCTGTCAGAAGGGGCAGTTTGGTCTCTGTGCAAGCAATACTCACATTCCAAACTGCATTAGAGAAAAGCTGGTGGGGTTTTGTGCATTTTTATTATCAGTTCCAGACTAGGAATCTGATGCTAATTTTTTCTTAAAGACTGTGTTTGCAGTAGAGTTTATATTCTAAAACAAAACCAGGATTGTGATGTTTTTTTCTCACTAGCTTGCTCTTTTTTTCCTTTTCCTTTTTCCCTCCCTCTGGCTTTACTCCAAGGACCTTTTCTGCTTATTTGTTGCACTCTCAAGATGAAGCACCGGATGGTTACAGCAATGCTGGTAGCGCTGGTACAGGTTTCTCAGAGTTTCCCTGCCTTGTACCACCGAGGTTGGTGGAGGCTGTTAAGGGAAGGAGATAGCTGTGGAAAATGTGACCTGGCACTTTGCTCTGAGCCTAAAGACTGTCCAGCCGGGACCGTGTTGGATCGCTGTGGCTGCTGTCTGGAATGTGGGAACGTGGAAGGTCAGATCTGCGACTTGGACCAGGGCAATCATTTTTATGGGCAATGTGGGGATGACCTCGAGTGCAGGCTGGATGCTGATGAAGCAAGGTTTGGGGAAGTCCCTGAACCCCAGTGTGTGTGCAAATCTCAAGATAGCATCTGTGGACCTGAAGGGAAAACCTACGAGAATATCTGTCAATTCAACAAGGCTTATGCTGCGAGAAGAAATACCAGCATGAAACACAAAGGGCCGTGTGAATCAGGTAATGTGTACAGAGGCAATTCCAAACTGAAAGAAGAGCTGATTCTTATTTTCAGATGTGGTACTAGCTGCTCTAGTCTAACTTCATTAAACTAATAGTGCATTTCTGTTATAGGTGTCATTTTTCTGTTATAATACTACTTTGTGCTAACCATGTGGTTCAGCAGCTTGTGTGTTATAAGCCTCTCTATTAGACAAGTGGATTAAATCACATGATGACTAATAAACCATCAATCTACAAACCAGCTCAGCTCTGAATAACCAGAGGATGATTTTTTCCTACAAAAGTTGTATGTGTAGCTGGGAATCAGTAAACAGACAGGATAGTCTGGGAGAAATGGGCAAATTATTATTATTATAGGAGGACTGACCTAATTTTAAAGTGATGATAGTAAGGCATAGACATATATATACATACTTACACACACAGAGATGTCTGTATATGTGTATATATCTATAAGCAGTGAAGCAGGGGCAATAGAAGAAGAGCGGGTTTAATTAACAGCTCTGATCTTTTCACAAAAAAAAAAAAAAAAGGTCAAAAATTCTCCAATTTCAGAATCATGAAATCTAGCTAACCCATGAAACACAAATCCAAATATTACAACAGAATCAAGCTGAAACAGTTTTCTAAAGACACTCGCAGCAGATGAACAGTTGTCTGTGATGATTGTTAGTGGAAGGATTCTTATCTGGGTTTATGGCAGAATCCTGCCTCCTGTTCATGTGCTGTTCCCATTCTTCACATTATTACAAGTCATTAATCCTGGGCACCTTTCACTTAAAACACATGAACATAAAATGAAAATGTGAAGAGACTTTTGTTTTCTGAATGAGAAATTACTGGGGGTTTTAAGTTAATAAAATGTTTTATCAAATGAAGTAAGTAGAAGAGGTCCATAGGTTACAAATAGGTCATGGTTTTTGGAATTCAAAATTGCAGCCCTGGCAAAGGACCATATATGGGAGTAACTCAGGTATATTTTACCCACCCCTCTCTCTCCCAGTCTTACACTGTAAGTACTGAATGAACACTGGATATTGAACACTTAAAAGGAAAAGTGATGGACAGCTAATACCAGGCTTTTCCCCTCTTTCTCTAGTTGCAAGAGAAAGATCCATTAAAGGATCCCTTACTTGCCGTCGGGGTATTAAGGTGGGAAATGAGGCTTGTCAGTAAAGACGTGTGAACCAGCCCACAGCACGACGGAAAGTCTGTCAGCCCCGGGCAGACATTCCTGTTCGGGATTAAAGAGCACCAGTTCTTGTGGCACAGCCCCTCCAGAAAGATTTTATCTACAAGTGCCACTCTATTAGCAAGTGCTTTTATCTTTGCAGCAGAGGAAGCTGCTCAGACACACAGGTTTGTAGCAATGGTCCCTTTAATTAATTTAACAGAGCTGGTCACGTACAAGAGACTTTAATTTTAAAGTACTACCCCTATTAATTGCTGGTGCTGTCCCGCACCGGGCCCGCAGCCGCCTCTGAGGTGCATCCAGTGCTGCTCCTCAGGCAGGAGGGATGAGCTGAGCTGCATCAGCCCCAGCGCTCTCCCACTGCTTCCCTGGGTCCCCGGAAAGGCTGAAGCCTCTGCCAGGAATGCAGAGAAACACTGAGACTGCTCAGTTTACTGAAATGCCTCGGAGCCTGGGCAAAGTTCAGAGCCATGCCAGTGCTGCGCCGAGTTTAGTGAAGAAAAATGGGGCCCCACGTCCTGGGCTGCAGGTGAGGAAAGCGCCAAACCCAACCCGTGTGTTCACCGGCCGCAGCAGAGCCCCGGAGCCCGGACAGGGAGGGGACACAAGTCCCCCTGTCCCCCAGCTCGATCTCTGGGCTCGCAGGCTGTGCCTTGGAGCCCGGAGGAACCTGAGCCTCGAGCAGCAGGAGCCTGCAGGGCCAGCCCCGGCAGAGCAGCGATGGCAATGTGGCCTCTCCCGGCTGCGGCTGTGACAAAAGGCGACCCGGGAACTCCCGCAGCTCCGGCTGGCGCTGCCCCCATTTGCATGCGGCACGAACACCGAGCACTGCGGGGTTTGGTACCAGGCTATAAATATCACTTTCACTCAAGTCAAAGTACTTTGTTTTGTTATTTCTCCTTCAAAGCATCTGCTGTTTTCTCTTGATGCCAAATGGATCGATTGTATACAGCAACCAATGAATAAATAAATAACAATAAACTCCTTTCATCAGAAGAGTACAGCCTTTCATCTTTCCCCTATCACCAGAAAAAAAGGAGAAAAAGGCCTAGCTCACTAAAGGAACACTGAAATAGCCTTTCCTAAAAGCGTGTTTTGATCATTTTATCTAATATTTTACAAAAATTACTAAGTACATCAATTATATACAGATTCTCCACACCTAAACTATCCCCATTCACGTTCAAACCTCTGTTGCTGATAATTTAATGAACTAACAGAACGATCTAGCAGTGACTCTCTTTATATTTAGCTGTCACATGATTTATTTTAAATGTAAATTTTGGAGGAAAAAATAAATAAACAAGCCACAAAATTTTCTGCCATTTTCATCACAGTGGACATAGATTAGCAGAAATGAATAATAAACATTATGAGAAAAAAATTTATCCCCTGAATTATGTAATTCATTAGTCAGGAGTGCTCTTGGGTTGACTGTGAAAGGTGAAGCAGTATTTGGACTTTTCCTGGCTCCTGATTTATGTCTTCTGTAACACATGAGGATATTTAATGAGTGACTGGGACTGTAAAAGGGAAGGAGCAGCTCCTGCCCATTCAGCTCCCAGCACTGAGACATCAGAATGTTTTCTATAGCTACCAACAAAAATTTATTTACACCAGGAATCAAAATGATAGGTTATCATAACAGTACAACTCTGTTTCTAATCAGTTATGCAAACAAAGTACACACAGACATTCATGGCAGCATTTGTCTGAACACAAAATCTGCAACCTTCAAAACTTAAGTTTACAAATTTTTGTTACAGTGGTATAACTTCAATTTCCTTCTGCAAAACACAGCAAAATGATGTTGTGAGACGTGTAGTATTTCTGAAGGCACCTCAAGCTTAACTAGATAATACAGGTGTTTAGTGTGTTCAGATTCAGAAAAGGTGGTTTGGTTAGATGAGAACTGCTACTCTCTGTGAGTTTGATCCCAGTGGGTGCCAGTCCTGCTCAGTCCTGCACTCAGCTGCTGGGGCTCAGGTCATATCCTGGCATTCCAAGCTGTCTTCTCACAATTAATGGCAGGAGGGTTATTGCCAGTGTGGAATTCATCCTGGTGTGTGGTGGACAATGCTGGACAAGTATAATACAGATTTGAAATTTAGCCCCTTGTATTCTGAAGGCTATGGGTGTGTTCTCATGGGAGGCCTTGCTGGGCTGGGCCATAGCTGGGGACAGTCACACAGGCAGGACTCAGGGCTTCAGGAGACCCACGGGACACCCGAGGCAGCAAAACTCACCAGGAAACCTCTGCCTGTGTAAAAAGTTTTTTACAATGTCTCTGTGCAGGAATAATTTAAGGAACTCCTATGAGCCAATGCAGATACAAACTTAGTTTCTTTGGAATATTTTAAGCTCAACTCCATGTATGATGCTGGATGCATCATTAAAAGAGGTGTAGTTGCACTGAGTTTCAAGATTTATGTTTGTTTTAATATCAGAGCCTCTGTGATAAGTTTATAGGGAAAAATATTCTCATCTAAGATATTCAGTTAATATTTGAATAATTTGCTGATTTGAACGCAAGATTTTTGAAATATAATACATTCTGAATGTACAGTTCTCATGAAAGAACAAGCATTTAGGGTTTAAGTATTCCACTTTGAAAAATCTTACTTTTGAAGAGTAGCACGATTGTTTAATGAGGCATCTATAAATGGGAAGTTGATAGTTTGATGTATAATTTGTTTACAATTAATTTTAATCAGTATGCATTTAATATTTTCTGCACAGACACCAATCCTGAAAAACTGACAAATGTATTAGGAGTTATTTATTGCTTGAAAACATGGAACCAGCTGTTACAACTTCAAAAGTTGAACCATAAATGCTGTGCCTATGTATTGATTCAAATATTGCAAGTAAAAATACATTAATTATTTACTGAAAGTTTCTATTTCAAAGCATCTGGAATCTGTGCAAAAATAAAACCACTAACTAAATACAAGCCCAGTGGCCCAGAAAATGAATTCCTTTTTGAGCATTGGTCTGGAAATAGATAGAAAACAGATTTTAAAGGGAAAAACATTTCTTGTTGATGACAAATAGATCTGGGGGAAGGGAAGGGGAAGAAAGGCAGAGATCTCCAAAGAGGAAATCTGTGTTAGCAGTACATATATGATTTTGCTCTCTGCGGCTCAATATCCTCATCTCCCGTTAACATTTAGTGTGTTCAGACATCTCCTCAAGGAGGATGGTTTCTTTTTCCAATGCCCCCGAGCCCCCGTGCTGCTCCCTCTCGTGGTTCCCGGCAGCTTTTGCTTCTGGTTCCAAGGCTTTAAACACGGGAAAGCAGAAATCAGAGGCAATCAATAAACAGTGGAGGGGGGTGAGGGTAAGAGAACAACAGGAAACAAGTAAATGGAAACATAATAGTTATGATAAACATGACGTAAAACCTTCTGGGAATAATTGAATTTCATTCTTTGTCTTGTAACAAGAATATCAGATGAAATCAATAGCAATTGAGAACAAATGTGAAATGCATTAATGCTGTTATTCTGTAACTTGTAGCAACGAGTTCCATGGGTTACAACAGCACAGGAAAATGTATCAAGTTCAAGACACTGATGTACTCAGCCCCGAAACTTGACAAGCTTGCAGTAGCAGTATCTTGGCTCTCAGCTAACCAAAATGTAACAGACATTCAGAAGTCACTCTGTCACTGCTACTGAATTTCTTGCACTTTGCCCTGAAGCCCAGTCAAGCACTGGTGGCTCTGCTGGTGGCCCTGAGTCCAGTCCACGATGGGCAAAATTAAACCCTTAATTTCAGCTCAAGTTTCAGGATCATGTGAAAGGAGAAGGACAGATGGGTCCTTCGAATGAGCGTTTTTTAAAAGCACAGACACAAGGTGTTCTGAGCTTTAAAAGCTGCTTGGAATCACATGGCTCTTCACAATGTGTGAGAGGCAAATGGCAAACTGAGTGTATCCTGTGCCACAGGAATTACTGTTTTATGCTTTTGTGTCTGTGTTCTGTTGTGCACTGCCTTCTAAAGCACCACTGTTGGTTCTTTGCAGCTCCTGTTATTTCTATGCCGCCTCAGGATGCCCAGAATTACACAGGCAATGATGTCATTTTTGGCTGTGAGGTGTCAGCCTATCCCATGCCACATATTGAATGGAAAAAAAAGGGGAATAAAATGCTCCTGCCAGGAGATGACACCCATGTCTCAGTTCAGGTAAAACTTGTTTTCCATAGCACACAGTTTGGGAAGAGGAACAGGGTTGTTAATCTGTGAATTCCTCCTGCAGAACCCAATAGTGTAGCAACAAATAACTTCCCAATAGGGACCCTCTGAGTATGTGAAGAGTGATGATTTCAGTCAGTGCTTTGGCAGTCCCAGCAGAAGGAACGACAGCCAGGGTACCATCTGTCCTGCTTCAGGGAAAGAAAAGATGGAACAGCCCCTTCATGTAGGTCTGATTCTGACAAAACTGAGCAAACATATCAATAGAACTGTTTAGGCTACTGACTGAAAGAAGGAGCATTCTGGGAAGGACGGTTGTGTGCAGCCCTTTTTCTACTCTTGATACAGGAAACACAGTTCTGACAGGTATTTAAAGTTCTCCTATCCAAGATGCTGCTTCTGAGAGCTGCTCTTTGGGTTCTGTCCCTGAGATATTCGTAAGGAAAGGAAAGTAAAGAAACTTGCTCATATTATGGTGGCCTCAGTGTTTTAATCTGAGGGGAATGAGAAGAATGGCATTAGTATAAGCTTGAAGCAAATCTAGAAACACACTGAAAGTTTTAGCTGAAACCAAATAAATGAACTCTTTTAAATGGAAGTGTCNCAAGACCCCCCTTGGGCTGGTTCCACCAGCTAAACCGGTTCAGCAGGTAGGGGAATTTCCGGGCCCTTCCTTCCCCTCCCTCCCCCGAACTTGGGAAGCAAGGAGGGGGGCAGGGTGAAAGAAAAAATGATTAAAACTTTTCCTTTGTAAACACATAAAACAAAACCTCTAACACTAACCCATGACAGGAAGTAACATTCTGGGAAGGTGAGCAAATAATGCCAGCTGTACAGGCAGCCAGGATGAAACCTCTACTAGTGCCTGCTGTGCCTTCTCCCATGGCCAAAGAACATGAGCAGAGACCCTGCAGTGAAATGCACAGCAAAGTTCTGGATACACAGCCCAAAAGCAGCCAGATCCAACCAACATGGAACAAAAAGGTAGACAAATCTAATGAAAGTACCAAGAATACCAAAGTACAAAAAGTCTAAGTTATTTAGAAATTCTTCCAGAGGCAGCATGAACACGAGTGGGATTAGTGGATTTAAAGTTGCTGAGACACAATGGTTCCAGGAGCCACATCCAAATGCTGGTCACCTCAGGGGCTAAACTGATCCCTGCTCACCATCTCATTAATTCACTCGGCATGGGAGCCTCTGGTAACATCTCTGAATGTTTGTTTGGAAAAGATAGCTGCCTTTTAGGAGGCTTTAATCCAAACTAGGTGAAATCAATTGTTACAAAGTGTGAAAGCTCCCAGAATGTGATGCCAATCCACCAAACCTGGCTGCTGAGTGTCAGCTTGGTCAGGCCCCTTGGCCCCAAACAACTCACCCACTGCCTGCTCTCATCCTGAAGAAACTGCTGAGCTGGAGAACAGCTGGCAGTGCTCTGAAGCAGTAGCAAGCACTGGAAATCTGTAGCATGAGAAAGAACTGTGAAGGGCAATCAAGTTGAAAGAAAAGAGATGAGAAAACATGAGCTCAGAGGTGCAGAGCAGTAAGACGGTAAACATAGAGCAGAAAAAAACAGAATCAAGGCATGAGAGCACTAAATAAAGGTAAAAGTTGAAGTTATATTTAATCCATCCACAATTATTTTGAGAAATACCACAATGTCTCCTAGCTACTCAATTTCAAACATTTCTTTCCTTCTCAAAGGCAAGAGGTGGGCCTCAGAAGTATGGTGTGACAGGCTGGCTGCAGATTCAAGGCCTCAAAAAGTCAGATGAAGGCATTTACATCTGCCACACCAAAAATAAGTATGGTGCAACATATGCCTCTGCAAGACTGAAAGTCTTTGATGGTAATTTTTTTGTTTGTATTTTTGTTTGGTTGGTTTTTAATGTAAAGAATATAAAAATGCATACAAGCAGGCCCCAAAGGATGGGGGTGTCAGAATGCAAATGTAATTACCCAAAGCTGCCCATATTTTACCTTTTCTGTGTGCTTTTCTTTTACTTTATCTCCTAACTGGTTAACATTGTAATATTTTGCTGCAAATTACATATACCAGCCTCCAGAAAACAGAAATTTGTGGATTAGAGCCATACAGGTGAAACACATATTGCTCCACTATCCTTATCCTACAGAAGTCCTTTCATCTTAGTAGGACCCAGAACAACGGCTGTTGTAGCTGAGGGAGTGTTTGAGCCATGGCAGGTTTGCTTAGCTGTTTATTTTTCAAAAAATTAGGAAGGAAACAGTTGTTCTTCAGTGAGAGTGTTTAGAAATATGTAAGGAATAGCTTTGGTATTGTTTTGCACGGGGCCCAGACCTACAGAGTAACATCCTTCTTCCTCCAGGGACAACTGGCTTTCCTGGCAAATTCAGGAGGCACCGTCTTGTATTTACCTCCTGGTCTAGAGGAGCTTGTCACTGGTCCAGTTTCTGCAAGTGGCTTTCAAAGCTTTGTTGTCTCTGGCAATATTTGCAGGTGCACAGGACTTGCAGAGGAATGACCTTATAGTTTACCAATATTGGGAATTAAATGTGACTGTGTTAGTGTGGGTCTAGAGGACACCAGAAAGATGTTGGTGTGGAGACAGACTGAGCCAGCCTGGAGGAAAGAAGGCTCCAGGGAGACTCCAGAGTCCCTTCCAGTCCCTAAAGAGGGCTTATTTTTTTAAAAGGAGGGAGAGTGATATTTTATACAGGCAGATAGTAGCTGGACAAGGGAGAATGGTCTTAAACTAAAACAGGGTAGATTTAGATCAGATGTTAGGAAGGAATTCTTCCCTGTGAGGGTGGGGAGGCCCTGGCACACGTTTCCCAGAGAAGCTGTGGCTGCCCCATCCCTGGAAGTGTCCAAGGCCAGGCTGGAGCCACCTCGGATAGTGGAAGGTGTCGCTGCCCATGGCAGGGGGTGGGATGGGGTGAGCTTTAGGTCCCTTCCAAACCAAACTATTCAGTGATTCTATGATTCTATAGAGAAATTTGCTCATTTATCATGATGTTCAGTGGTATGAGGCCAAGTCACCAGACAAAAACTCTCTCCTTTTAATGGATAACAAGGATTCAGAAACACTGAGCTCGCTATGTGAATACAATCCTGTACTTTCCTCTTTGTTCCTATCTGCAACCATTTTAATCTGGATTCAATTACATCTTGCAGACCCATCGCTTCCATTTGCATTTACTGCTGACAGTAGGAGTGCAAGCTACAGCATTGAATATGAGGAATACTATGACAATTCTGATGAGGAAGATGATGAAGAATATGAATCCGGGGACTATGACAATGGAAACAACTCAGAATAATAATTTTTATACATCTGTTGTCCAATGTCTTTTCCACTGTTGTATCTACTAGTAGCCTCTGTGCTGTAAATGGCTCCTCTAATAACACATATATTCACTTGTGCATCCACCTTCCTGCAATTCAGCTTTGGATGGAGTGTATCATGCTACTTACCAGACATAAGAACAGTTGTAACACCATGCATTTAAACTGTTAAATAAAAGTCTTCAACATGCACCTTTCTGCAAAGTATACCGAAGGGATCAAGTTTTACATTAATTTTTAAGTTATAATTTGTTTCATACAGACTAATTTGTCGAGTCAAAATGTCAATAGTTAAACAAAATTTTTACCTTGTATCAATTTCTTTTTTTTCTATAATGTACTAAGAAATATCAAGAGATTGTTCACATGGCAACAAGCCTAAATAAGTATGGATGCTGCAAACCAGTCTTTAATTTCCTGAGTTCACATTTTCTCATAAGTTTCAGCAAGATTTTCCTTCTCATTTGAAATTCTCCATGGTTAGTCTCATCAAAGGTAAATCATGTGTCTTTTGGGGGACTATTTTGTTTACTTTTAATACCTACAGGAAGCAATCCCAGTCTAAACCAAGTCAGTGCTGTGTTACTGGCAATCCTCAAGCATAGCCAGAAAGATTCCATGTGGATTCAAGCAGCCAATAATCCAATAATGCCACCTTTGGACTTCTTTCTGTGACAGCTCCCGGTGACTCCCCCCAGCCCAGGCTGGGAGTTTGGGGTCGTTATTTGGTGTTTGATGGGCATTCCTGCCGTTGGAAGGCAGCAGCCCTCCCAACACAGAGAGCAGCATTGCAGAGCAGGATCGCCTTTGTCTCGGGCTGTGAAGGAATTGCTCCTGTCCCTGCCCCATCCGTACAGGCTGCCGGGAATGGTGCCAGGAAAACAAGAACCATTTTCTTTCTGAAACCTACCAAACACACGCACATTGTTCACATTGATCCACATGAGTCAGACAGCAAAGGAAATGGATTCCAAAACACTCATCCAAGTGTAGAGTGAGAAATTTCTCCAATTGCTTTTATTAGCTAATTACACAAAGGCTCACTGTGAATTAACGGGTGATGAGAGCCACGAACCCTGAAACCCACTTTTGGGGGGCAGTTACAGCTCTGGTTCTGTTGGCTGAGGGCAGGTGAACAGCAGAAAATTACTGAATGACAATGAGGATTAAGGCAGCAGAAGTTCAGGCATCTGCATAGAAAGCCTCGGTGTCTGCGATCTTCTTCATCCAAGGCACACACTCATGCAGTGACTCCTGCACACGCCAAGGGAGCTGTGAGTTAAATTAAGGGGAACAAGGAAGCTTTAAGGGCAATCCTACTGTATGCAAACAAATACTGTGTAGAATTTTTAATGTATATACAGTGCATCACATATTCCTCCTTTAATGTGCTATTTGTGCCTTTTTTACTATTAGAGAGATTTTTCCTTTCAATTTGAATTATATTAAGAAATTGGCTATAGACTGTGCTTGCCCTGAGGTATTATTGACCTTTTTCCAGGTAGCAAATGAGCAAAGAATAACATATTTTGTCTCAGACTTCGTGGGGTATTGCCAGTTTATGAGAAGAAAGAGTGTCATTGTGTCATTGAAAAAGATCAATTAGTTTAGATTAGGAATATGAACAGATTCATGTTTAGTTACTGATTTTGTTTTTATTGACTCTTCCTGGTCTTCTTAGTGATATATCTAATAATATTTTTTGCTGATCCACTATATATTAAGTTGAACATAAAATTATTTGGTAGAAATCACTGATTATTCTTATGGAACTATTTAATACACAGACATATATTCAAGATCAATTGTGATCAATATTGAAAATTAATGAACTAGATTACTGAAGCAATCACTAAATGGTGGCAATATATATTGGCATAGTCTAGTACACGGCACAGAAAATAATCTTGAATTATTACCTATAGAAAGAAATTAGAATTCTTCAGGTTGTTTTGCTGTTGTTAATGTAAAAGAAACAGAAAGAAAAGAATGTCTGAATGAGAAAATAGGCAGGAGAACCACAGCAAATGCCAGTCTGTGAATGTTTGGCCTGATGGACTATGTCTATTCAAGAAAAGCTTCCCAGAACAAAGGATTCTAAATAAAATATGTTGCATTTCTCTCTGTATCTATTTTTTCATATATTGAATGATTTGTAAGTTATCAGCCACTCTTTTCAGAAAGAAAACTGCATTTTAGGAAAACTACTGATGTGCTTCAAAAAAAGAGGGAACAATTATACCATGAAAAATTCCTAGTTCCTTTTATTTATGATAAGGGACAGAAACAGCTGGTTTTTTTATATGCTTTAATAGAGTAATTTAACATAAATTTAAAACAAGCATGGAGAAGGTGCAGTCCTCTCTAAGCAGCGTGGGAAATGAATGTGTCCAACCATGAATGCATTGCCTATACCAACAGTCTATTCGTGTAACCCAAAGTAACAGCGAGTTCAAGAAGCTGCTTTTATTCCACCTACCAGGAAATGAGACAGGCTTGAGCATTAGTCCTGGTACTGTACCTTGTGAGGCAGACCTAAATCCTTCTTTAGTTGAGATTCCACTGTACAATGCAAGAATTCTGTTATCTTCCATGGAAGCAAGTCCTAATTGCATGGCACAGCTTCCTCCTGTCACACAAGCATCTTCACTGGGTCGTTTCCCTCTCCCATGCAAAGGTAAAGGGGTTGTATAAAAGCTGCTGAAGAAATTACACCAATTAATGCAGCTTCGTCCTTTGGGCTAGGACCCTAACATACACTGGGGTCCTTTCACAATCTCACATTCTTACTTGCTTTGTTAAATCCCTGGAGTTTTGTCAGATATTAGTCTAGGAATCCATTAATTCTTTAACTACACCAATTTTTTCCTCCTTAAAATAATCAGGCTATAGTTGACAGAAATCAGACATAGAAAGGCAATTATCTGTGTCTGAGGTCAAAATGATCCAGTTAAATCAGGTGTAGTCCCAGGGCTGCACTGTGCAGCTGAGCACAAGGCTGAGTGTTGCTCCCTGCCTGCCCCATGTCACAAGCTCTGTGCTCCCCACGTCTGTCTGTGCTCAGCCATGGCCATGAGGAGACCCACACCACAGGGGAAGAGACATTCCCAGCTGGGGAGAAACACATTTACTCCTGGCATTTACTCCAGCTGCTCCTCACACTTAGGTACACATGCTTTGGTGGTTCAGTTGTGACAGTTCATGTACAAAGCTACTCTTCCTACCTCGATTAACTGTCACAACTGTTTCTCAGCCTCGCTGCTGAAGATGAATCCAGCAAATATGTATTCTCAACTCATGTTTTCATTCTAGGTCTAAAGCGATTTCCATGTCCAGAGAGATTCCCAAAGTGTGGACCTCTTCTTTGGGGCTACCAGTCTTCACATGGGAATTTTTGCTGTGTGAGCAATGAAGCATCAGGGAAATATGAATAATTTTACACCAACTGCTCAGGCTTTCTATCATCTGTTAAGCAGAATAAAAATGACATGGACTTTTGATCACAATAGTATTCAGAGCAGGTGAGGTCAAGGCAATAGTTCTTCCTGCTGTGTTAAAACATCAAACAGCAGTGTGCCCAACAAAAATTTCAAACTCTCATAAATGCTGTCAGCTGGTTAGAGCAGCAGTCCTCACTGCCTCTCCCATCACACTTCAGTCATTTAATCCTCCTTCCTGCCACACCACTGACAACAGAAGGCTGTTGTGAAGCCTGAACTGACACACGTGGCTGAGTGTCACAGCACTGAGGTGTGCTGCACCACTGCTCACCTTCAGCAGGACACAGAACACAGATATGCTGCTCTTGCTTTGGCCTTGTCGTGGTTTGACCCTGCCTGGATGCCAGAGACTCACCTACAACCTCTCCTGGAGAAAAAACTGGAAAATAAAACTGGCCACAAGCAAAAAAGCAAGGCAAATCTATAAGTAAGGAATATAAAGGATTTATTTACTAACTAACAAGATCAGAACTGCGAAGGAAGCATCATTTAAAAGAGATGGGCAGATTCCAATAGAATGAAATTTAATAAGTCTAAATGTCGGGTTCTGTATTTTGGTCATAATAACCCCAAGCAGAACTATAGTCTGGGAATGGAATGCTTGGAGAGTGGCGAGGTGGAAAGAGATTTGGGGGTATTAGTGGACAGCAAACTTAACATGAGCCAGCAGTGTGCCCAGGCAGCCAAAAGGGCCAACAGCATCCTGGCCTGCATCAAGAATGGAGTGGCCAGTAGGTCAAGGGAGGTTATTCTTCCATTGTATTCGGCACTGGTAAGACCGCACCTCGAGTATTGCGTTCAGTTATGGGCCCCTCAGTTCAGGAAGGATGTCGAGGTGCTGGAACAAGTTCAGAGAAGGGCAACNTCCATAAAGTTGTCTCTCTCTCTCATGAGGGGGAAAGGTCTTTCATGACCCCTCCCAAATGAGATCTTGACCAGAGGATGACAGTTCTTCCGAAATTCTCTGTGGTCCAAGTGTCACATCACAGAATGCAGCTCTTAAGCACTGGCTTTTTCTGCTTCATACATGAGCCCATCCCAAAGTACATAGTTCAGATCCTACCACAATGCACAAAAGTCTGTCCAAAGGATCTCAGCTAGCTCCAGGCTTCTGTTTCTGGGCTCCGAAAAAACATCGGCAGTTTGTCCAGCTTTATCTCTCCATCTTCAGTCATGGCTTAGATGGATTCTGCAGTGCTGGTTCTCTCTCTCTCTGGTCCATAGGTTTTCACAATGGTCAGTCCAATTCACAAGCAGCAGCGGGATGCCTGGAAGAACATCTCTACCCCTTCTCTCGTGGGCCTAGGGGGGGCCTTCGGGCTTTCAGCTTCTCAACGCTGGTTCTGAGCCCGCACCTACATCTTGCTACTGAGGTTTTTTTTTTCTTCTCTCTCAAATATGTTATTCACAGAGACATCTCTATCTCCTTCTGCTCATGACCTTGGCAGCGGCGGGGCCCAGGCAAGAACTGAGCTGTTAACCCCCTCGCTGCCAAAGCAGCAAAAAACCCTAAACCATAACAGGCCCTTCTTAGGTTTTTTCATTATTGACAAGAACTTGTTGGTCTCTGGTTGCACATGATGCAAAGCTGTACGTGTGCTCTGTGAGGGGCTGTGTGTGGCCCACACCTGGCAGGGATTCCTGCCCCACACAGCAGCTCACACACCTCCAGAGCCACGGCTGAGGGAAATGACCCGGCTCTGTCAGTGATACCATCCTGAGCACAGGTTATCCCAGTGGATGGTTACCAGCACTGTTCTGAATTTGTGCAGCTTCAGTTCAGAGTGGTCAGAATCAATGAGCTTTCCCTCTGGAGTTAGGCAGTTGGCTGCGATAAAACAGTTTTTTTCCCAAGCAGAAACTTTTAGACATCAGTCAAGTTTCTCATATCCTCAATTTGGATATTCTCCATATTGACCACCTTCTGTGCTGATTCACGTGGTATGTTTTTCCCACTAAACCAGAATTATTCCTATAACTCTAGAAAGATAAGATCTTGGATTATACTCCGGTTTTGCAGTATGTACTTGAATTTAAGAAGTAAAATGTCTGTGTTAATTTAACTGTGTTTGCTGTCACAGACTCCACTATCTGCACCAGTGGTTAGTAAAACTGGAGTTCCTCTCGTTCAACTGAGACAACTCTATTCTCTAAATTTAATTTCTTTGATCTTTTGCATGTACCTATAGAGGAGGTCTCCCCCTTTCTGGGATCACAGCACAATTTGTCCCTTAGGAATGCAGGTGGAACCACCTGAGCAGTTTGCCCAGCTGGATTGAAGCAGTGTGCCCAGGTTTTTCCACTCTCAGGAACCTTCCCGCATTTTCCACAGCAGAATCCAACTCCTGGCTGCTGCCCTGGTCAAAAAACCGCCTCAGCAGCACGGGCTTTGGTTTGGATCTTTTCATCATGGACAGCAGCATCATGATGGCTTGGCCCATGTTTATTGGCTATTTGTATTTAGATGTAGGAAACTAATGGTATATTGGATTACTCCGGTGCAACTTGTGGAGCGCTTTTGAAAAACGGGAACATCTTTAGTAATCTCTCATGGACTGTGACTTGCAGCTCCCGCGTTCACTGCGGAACCCTTCCTTTCGCAACTACTGCCACAGTCTCAGAGTACATTCCTTGGCAACGGTGCATTAACGTGCAGGGCCGAAAGCCAGAC
Organism: Pitta sordida; assembly: GCA_013390025.1. Classification (NCBI taxonomy): domain Eukaryota; kingdom Metazoa; phylum Chordata; class Aves; order Passeriformes; family Pittidae; genus Pitta; species Pitta sordida. The sequence continues at coordinate 78,541 of WEKX01010339.1, forward strand.
GCGGGTGTACAGCAGCTCATCGGGGCAGGAACCGCCAAACCCCGCGGCTCCGCTCGGCTGCCGGGACCAGCCCGCAGGCACAGCCCGGACAAAATGGCAGCCCCGCCTGAGGCGGCCCCGNTACATACGGCACATAAAAATACCGGATTTACTGCTCTTTTTTTTTTTTTTTTTAACTGGGAATTCACAGGTTTTGCTCCTCATGTTGCTTTTGAGTAGATCTGATAGAACTTTCTTACTGGAGTGTTTTCAGTCGGCAAACGCTGATTAAAATCTGTGGGGGTTTCTCAGCGTGGGCCCAGCTCGGATCCCCGGCTGTTCCCTGGGCTCCTGGTGGTGCTGTGCGGCTGCACCCGCCGCTTGTGGCCCCTGGTTCTTCCCTCTGGCTTCAGACACCTGGAGAGGTGGGACTGGAAGTATCCCGAGAACTTTATTCAGGATGTTCTTGAGTGTTGCGTGACAAAAAAGCCATAGCATCTAACCTTTTTCATTAGGATGTGAATCCGTTTCTTGGAAGACGTTCCACTTCTTTATGATCAAAAATACCACTTCTTATTCAAGTCTGTTTCTACTGCCATCCCATTTAAAGCAGCATCTGAGAACTGAGCATCTCCATTGGCACAATTGTTTTCTTAGGAATCACCTTTCAGCAGTGATAAGGATTGGAGTTAAGGAGATGTCTGCAGATATCAGGTTGACATGCTTTGGTTCACAATAAAGAAGGTATTGTGACAGTCTCATGTTTTCTGTCTAATCTAGAGAGCTATTTTTTTTACTTTTCATTGGTTTCTCCAATTAGTTTTTTTCTGAATAAAGTTAAATAATATCTCTCTTGCTCGGCTGAGTTGCCATCACAGACAAGATGGTTGTGTTTGCTGATTTCAAGTTGTATTTTTTGGGTTTGCTGTCAGAATCAAGGAAAAGCAGCACATTTCCTCAGTCGTACACTTAAAATACAACCCAGAGAGCATCTAACAAGGTCATTTGCAGTCTGAGAATTCCGAGCACTTTCTGGCCAACCTGCTGATAAGAAACTTTATCCTAACATTCTCCTGAGACCAAACATGTCCAAATAAAGTATTTCAATGGGTCTTTCGTCTCAGTGTCTGATAAATCTGCTTTTCTTTGAATGTCACGTTCTACTTTTTTTAATCTGTTCTTCATATAAAATGCTTCACAGTTCTAACTTGTCAACAAGAAGTTAATTGTGATCCTCAGCCTCAATTTCTATGTTTGCAGGTAACATTAACATTTTAAAATTGTGCATTGAAGTGCGTATGTTCCTGAAATCAACTTCTGTCAATTTTTTGTGTATGACTTATTGCTTGGCCGGCTTATAAATAATTTCCTATCTTAATGTCAGTTATTGTACAGGTGATACAGACTTTGGTGACTGGGCTGATATCCTAGTTTTGTTATGTACTTTCTCAAATGTGTTGCCAAGTTTGTCCAGACTTAAAAGTCAAATTTCTAATCAAATTTAAGAGGATCTTTAACTTTTGCTGGTTATGGCATGATGATGTGATTCATGCTTCTCAATTTGTACTGGGCTTGTTTCATTGTGGAGAGATGCATTGTAATTGTGTCTGGAGACTCGTGTTTGCCAGATTTCTGTACTCCCAAGTTTTGTCCCAGTTCTGTGAGTTTTGTGTTGTGTTTGTGTTTTATGAGCCTTATTTTCCACCTTGATTGGTGTGGATCTTGCTTCATTTAAAATTCCATTACCTGTTCCTTTCTTTTCTTTCAGTCTCTCAGAATGTTGGAGAGGGAAAAATAAAAGCCAGAGAGGTCTCTGTTGAGCTCAGCCTTTGAGGTACCCACTCCAAGAACAAATGTACTATTTCTTAAAACCTCTCCAAAGAAACAAGTGCAGGGCTGCTTTTTGGCTGAAAGTCAGGGCCTCTGAAAGTCTCCTCATTGCTGGAATCCAGGAGGAGCTGATCAAAGGCAGGGACTCAATGGGCACAACACCAAAAATGGGGAAAAGACCATAATCTTTTTTGAATGTCTCAAGGAAATGACATACCTTGATTGATAAAACCAAAGTAATTTTGTTTGCTAAAGGCACTGTCTTGGAATTTTAGAAGACATTTATGCCACAGTGTATGTGATGAACCAAATCTTTTGTTTAAAGTGCAAAACTTACTTTTGGAAGGGCCAGTGAGCAGGATTTTGACTCAAACTTTTTAAATGAGACTGGTGTAATATTGCTTTTCTCTTTTCTTCTTTCTAGGCCACACTCAAATCATGAAGCGTTTTCCAGGTACCTTCTAATGATGTGGCCACTTCTTGAGTAACATGGGCTTTGGAACCTGGTGGAACTTTGCTTTGTGTAATGATTCCTTTGTGCGGTCAAAGGGCTCATCTCTCTTGTGAGGTACTTTATATCTGCAAGATACAATTTATATCCCTCTCATAGGAGGGAGCTATTCCCCACACACACCTTCTCTACCAGAGTTTTTCAGCTTCTAAGTGGAGAGGAATTTTCGCTCTTCTGTTGCTGCTATTGCTCCTAAATTGTCCCATCTTTTCCTGTTATTCGCATTAATAGATGCAGACAGACCAAGCTATTTTTTTTCTGGGTGTGGCAATTTGATGAGTAATTACAGGTTTTAAAATGAAATTTGTCAGAAGTTTTCTAGGTGGCTTAACTCAAATTTCATGATTTTCTAAATTTGCATCTCTCTTTGGAAAAACCTTGGGCTTCCCATCAGAAAAGTGGATGGATTGAACCATAAAAATACTTTGGTAGCTGAGAGTATTTTAATTTCTAGATTTATTTTGGCTTCTTGTCACAGAAAGACTGATTTATTTATTTTTTTTTGTACTTCAAATATGAAACATCTGTAAAGCTTAGCGTAGGTAACAGTTCATGTTTCTGCTATGGTATCTAGAATTATAAATGAAGAAATCTTACATGACTGCAGTATCTGTGGAAGTTTCAGTTGTGTTGTCTCCCTCACAGTCTGGCAGAACTGGGAGTGCTCTGTCGGCACCTGGAGGAATGGGCTGATCCAGCAGAGTGAACACAGGCTGAGCAGGTCCTGCTGGAGCTCAGGGATGGCCCTGGGTGTGGAAGCAGTGCCAGCTGCTCTTGGAACGAGCAGCAGTGTCTGGGAGATGTGTTGTCCCTGAAGGTCCCTGTGCTTGTGGAACCTCACGTAGATTTCTGTCACAGCCACTGCCACATCAGGACAATAAAGGCAAAATGCTTTTCTCTTCTTTTTGCCTAAATAATTCTAGATTTTTATTTTTCATCTGTAACTGATCTTTATGAAAGTGACAATACCCTCCACTAGAGGTGTCAGGTACAAGAGGGGAAAGGGTCTCAGCTGTCAGTCCTTTCAGAAGGATTATCATCCTGTGCAATGTGCAGAGCAGCACTGGGACATGGTGTGGTAACCTGGTGGTTGAACATCATCTTGTTCTCACTTCTAGCCATTAAACAGCTACACTTATCAAAAGGAATAACAGTTTTAGGTCTGCACTTTTTCATTACTGCTTTGTAATTTAGTTATAATGAAACAAAGGTATTACTAAAATACGTCTTTTATGAAGTTTGGTACACTTTAAAAACTGATTACCAGTCTGATTTATTGATTATTTATTGGGTTTTGACTTATTTCTGTGCCTTTATTGTTGCCTCTCTCGAGGCCTGGGACCCTTCTTAGGAACGGCACCTCGGCCACGGACAGGCCGGCCAGGGACCACTTGCACGCAGACACCAATATGATGGATGGCAAATGGCCTTTATTAGGCGGTAACAGGGGTTTAAATAACTTAGGGATAAGCATGTGACGAACTGGGTGGTAACTCAACAGGTGAGGGGAGGGGCCCTAACTATCCGTACAACCCGAAATCTTCCGAACGCCTGTCCCTGTTCTGCAACATAACCCCCCCCGCCATGATGAAATGCAAAACGTAAAAAATGTAAACAGTATAAAAAGTGCAAAAGTAGAAAAACTGGCATAAAAGTTACAAAACGAGGTAAAACAAGATAGTAACAAGAACACGTCAAAGAAGTTGCTGTCGATTGGCCAGCAAAATATTAACACTTTCTAAACACTTTCTAACACTAATTTGTTAAGAATGCATGGCCCGAAAATTAATACTAGGAGCAGGATGGCAATAGGGCCGAGTAAGGTGGAAACAAGGGTGGTGAGACATGGAGAGTGATTAAACCATGACTCGAACCACCCCTGCTGGGCCTCTCGCTCCT
>WEKX01010342.1:508-12350 GCA_013390025.1 Pitta sordida
CTCGGGCTGTTCTGTTCAAACATTCCCGTAGTCCCTCCCCGAACTCGGCAAGTGGGGAGGGGGCAAATGGAAAGAAAAAAAAAATTAAAACTTTTACTTTGTAAACATATAAACCAAAAACTTCTAATATCAAACCCATGACAGAAAGGAGGGTTGTTAAATTTTTGCTTTTGCCAAAAAGGTAACAAACTTCATTACAGTCAGCCCTCTTCCACTTCGCGCACCCCAGACAGCGGCTTCATATCTTCATGGCATAATTTTTCAGCAATTAAGGAGGCCCATTTTGCAACTGTGCCTGTGTCACCTGACACGCATGAATATTCAAATTTGGCAGTCATCAACATGCAAATCAACCCCCACGCCATGCCGCATGGATCATGGGTGCACTGTTCTGCCCACGCCATGCCTGCCCCAAGGCAGCCACGGTGGTTTGGCTCCACTCAAGCTGCCCCCCACTCTGCTCACGTGTGAGCCGCTCCCTGCTTTGAACAAGGAGGCTTTGTGCAGTTATGAAGGATTTACACACACTCAGGTTAGACATGGTATCCGAGACTTTCTCAGGGTAGACGTCTACCTCAAGTATGGAGAGACCAGGTCTACCCATGTGGAGAGATATCGGGACAGTGGCGCATGCAGCTCCCCTTGCCAGTGTTCCCAGCCAAGTGGAAAAGGATTTTTTCCAGGGTGGCTGTGGGTGTCAGTAAGCGCTGACACGAACACTGACACACAGCAGGGCAGTGCTGAAACAGTGCCACAGCACTGGGGGTATGTGTGAGGATGTGGGGCAAATTTGCATATTAATGAGCTGCCATTCTACGCAGACAGAGGGCTTCGCAGGTAGGGGGCAAGACCCATGGTACCGTGGTATTGGAGGGTCGACTGTACAAAGAAATAATTAAGTTTGTTAGGCTTTAAATTAAGTGTTCTGGCATCTGTGCAAATGTTTCTTGCTGTTACGTGTAGCCAGGACCTTTGGGAGAATTACATTTTGTCTGTGGTTGCTTTGGTCTTAAAGATTTAATTGGATTTTGAATGATTGTCTTTGAATTGTTACGGGTGTTATACCAATCTAAGAACAGTAAGTTGAGTTTCTGTGTTTGTAAAGGTCAATAAAGTTAGTAAAACTCTGATTATAATCTAGGATAAGTTTAAAGATCTGTGGTAGACTCGAAGGAGCATAGATAGAGCTGCAGGCATTGACAGGATACTGGCAGCTTGAGATCGGCGCCTGGGGAGAGTAGAACGGGTCCTGATTGGGCTGAGCCAGGACAGAGCTTGATTGGATGGAACCAAGTGAGGAACACTGTAGCAACAGGAGGAAGCCTTAATATCTCTGGACAGTTGTCAACAGTGGGAAAACATCGGACCTATCTCTGATCATCAACTTGGAACATTGCTGTAACTGTTAATTTATAAACCCCCCTGGCCCTTTCAATTAGTGTGTCTGGCTTAGAACCAAGCACTGTATTCTTTTTCGTCCTTGACTTTTATTTGATTTTTACTTGACTGATTGTTATATCATTTCTCTCCAATAAAACTCCTTGAATTTTACTTTTGTGGGCTGCATTTCTCACACTGTTTTTTCTTCTTCTTGTCTCTCCTAAAGTTAGGAGGGGCCAGGGTGGTGGAGAGACAGTTCGTACAAAGATTCAGGATCACTCTTAGCCCAGCCCCAGTGGAGTCTAAGCCCGAGGGTCACCTGGGGAAGACAGGGAGTGTCACAGGGTCCCTTACCAGCTTCTGAAGGTGTATAGCCTTCAAGTAGCTGAAATGGCGGTGGCCATTTTTGCCGGGAGGATATGAGAGCCCAGGGTTTCTTTCTGGAACCAGCCAAAAGCCTCTCCCAGAATGCCCACCTATGGGAAGTCAAGGAGGGAGCAAAAGGTATTCTGAGAGTTGTAGTAGAATTCACTGCCTTTGCCATAGGAAAACTGAGCTGGTAGGGGCATGTAGTCTGCATTTTTCAGCAGAAATGCCATTTCCAGCTGGCACCTCAGAATACCGGGAGAGATGGACCCTTTATATATACCAGTGTAGCCTCAGGCCTTTCTCTTTGGCCCCAGCTTTGCCTTGGAGAAGAGCTGCTCATGTCTGCTCAACCCCTACCTGGACCCTTGGACCCCACTATGGCTGTTTTCCTGCCTCCCGCCAGTTTCACCCTTCCCTGCCTGTTGTCTCCTGTACTACTGAAGCCAGAGAGAGAAGAGATGTCAGACACTGTTTCAGCTGTCAGCTTTTCTCTTCCTCTGGGTTTCTAGAGGAAGCAAGACCACCTCATTGCTGGTCAGCAGCAGCTTGTATCCCTCCTCCAACAACATTTTCTCCACTGCTACCAAGAGACATTTCGGTGGTTTTGTGGGTGGGTTTTTGACTGATGGTTCAGGATTTTTCCTTGTTGTTCTACTGTTGTCAGTTTAATTAATGTATATATAGTCAACTCGGAACTCGCAGAGCCTCGGGTTTGCGCAGGTCCCATGAGTCAAGAATCCATGAAGATAGTGGACCTATGAATATTCAATTAGGCCACGCCCATAGTCATGTCCCCTCCACTAATAAGGTCTGGAGGGCGGTCCTGGGAGCGCAGCTCACTCTGTAGTGCCTCATTAAAGTGGAGGAAATGCCTTTTGCCATTCCACAGCTGCAGAATCCTAGCTTCCGGGAGGGACCTCCGTTTCCAAGTACAGAAACCCTACAGCAGCTGGTGCGGCTGGAAGCCTTGAAGCTGGCGCTAACCCCCACCCGTGGAGCCAAATGGGCATGGAGACTCCTGCCAATGTCCTTTCCCTGCTGTATCTGTGCTGGGTTTTATCAGGGTTTCTGGTTGCTGGTGTATGTCTCCTGTGTTCAAACACTGCAGAGGTGCCTCACCACTCAAGAGCAGGACCCTGGGGGAGGCCAAGAGCTGTTTGCAGCCAGACCAACACTGTGGGCTGAGGGAAACTGAGCTGCTTCTCCCCAGCTCACTGTTGCCTGCCCCATCCCTGGTGGGTGGCGGCTAGGGTCGGCCTCCCTGCATCCCGTCAGGGCTGTTCGCAGAAGCACAGGCCACCAGCAGCTGTGCAGGGCAAAAGAGCTGGTGGCTCTCTGTGATCTGCTCCTGCTGCTGCTCCTCAGAGATGCACAGGGCAGGGGCAGACGGGCAGGAGGAGCTGGCGCAGGTGGCTTGAGTTCTTGTTGTTCCTAGTCATGAGCCCAGATGCCAAGGCCAGGGAAAAATAGAAAAAAAAAAGTGGAAATAAAAGAGAAAAAGTGTCAGTTTAATAGTTGTGGCATCCCGTCCTGTCCCATCCCATCCTATGGTGGTGAAGGGAGGGATCTGGGAAGGAAGCCGCTAGTGGCATGTCCTGTCCCTGAGGGGAGCAGAGCAATGGGCAGGGCTTGATTGCATATTCATGGATCATGAATCGTAGTCTTCGCGGCCTGGTCCTGGACTCGTGGACCCATGAAACCCAGGGGCTCACTGTACTTCAGTATGACATTCAAGTAACAACTGAATTTCTGCAATAGGAATGTGCCAATGGAGCACTGTATTTAAAATCTCAGATTGAGATTGTGTAAATGTGGTAAGGACCAAATCCCAGCCCTACAGAAATACAAACCAGGGGCAATCACCAGTAGGAATGAGAGCTTACAGGAACATGCTGCTTGTCACTTCTTTTAGATTAACCATGCTGGTGGCCTAGTGGCCACCAGTTGCTTGTCAAGCTCACAGGAATGGGATTGCTTTAGGACACAGACTCAACGGTGAGACAGTGAAAGGACACAGAGTCTGTCAAGAAACCCACTGTGTTGGATCATCAAGGCAAAACAGACCAGTAGAAGAACTACAAAATGTTCACCATCACAGAATATTCTGAGTTGGAAGTGACCCACAAGGATCATTGAGTCCAACTCTTAAATGGAACCACTTCCTCCCCATCGGGGAATTGAACCCCCGTCTCCCACATGACATGCAAGGGCACTCACCACTGTACTAAAGTGGATTTCAATGTGACAGCAGATCTGTAGAATTGAAGAGGCAGTAGTGTGAGCTGAGGCCCTAAATAGTAGGGAAGGAAGAGGGCAGAGTTTGACGCTCCATTGACCCCAAGGAGCTGAGCAGGAACATTAAAAGAAAACATTTCCACTTGTTTGCAAGGAAAAACATGTGCGTTGAGGGAGAGAGAGCCAAATTCCTAAGCAAACTTGTTGCCTTGGTGGGGTTTTGGCAGATCCTCCAGGACACAGAAAGTCAAAAGTATTCCCTTCTCAGTAAACTGCTTGGCATATGTTGCTGTGTAAGGCTGCCTCTGAGCGTATGTTTAGGACAGAAATTGTTCACTTGCACTAGCACAACTAAACTACAGTAATACCTCAAATTTCACAGGGTTTAGGATCTTCCCTAAATAGCCTTGGGGGGATAGGGGCTTGGTGGTGGTGGTGGTAGTGTGGGTGTGTCCCACCTCTTCTCCCTGCGGGGCTCCTGGGGTGCAGCTGGTGCTCCCCAGCACCTATTCCTGGGAGTAGTGACAGGATGGGGGGGTGTGCACGTGTGCATGTGTGTGTTGAGTGTGTGTGTTTGTGTGTGTCATGGAGGTACGTTGCATTGTTTCCACAGGAATAGGTGGGGGAAGGATGGGAGAGCTGCAGCTTCTCCCCACTTCACCCCCCTGTCCCGTCCCACTGTTCAGCCTGGCACTGCAAGAGCACATTCCCTGGTGCTATGCATCCCGCATCAGTGCCAGGTGGGTGACTCGCAGGAACACACAGTGCATGGCTTCTGCTGCAGGTAGCTCCACTGGGGACCACACACACTTCCTTGTGCTGTGGCTGGGCTGGTATCGCTGGAACATCTTCTGTTCCCAGTCTGCTGGACAGTGGGACAAGACAGTAAAGCGGGGAGAGGCTGTGGTTCTGCCACCACCTCCCCCCGACTGTTACTATGGAAACAGTGCAATATGTACCCCCTGGACAAACACACACATGCACCTGCCCCCCTGTCCCATCTCTACCCAGGTGTGCCTGGGGACAGACGCTGTGGTTCTCTGGCTCATGACCTGTGGGTCTCATGCCGCATGATCTGAGCCATGGGAGTCCCTTGCCACACTCTGAACTGCATGGCACAGGACTCCACAGCTCAGACCTCACAGCATGGGACCCCTGCCAGTTCAGATCGTGTGGCATGGGATTCCCATGGCTCGGACCGCACGACACAGGCCACGCAGCATTGGTAGCACGACTGGCTGACGGGGTCCCAGCATGGCCCCAGGGCTGGCAGATGTAATAAGCTGTTGACACAGTGTCATAAACCTTCTCCACCATGTAACCTCTCCAATGCTCATGAGGCGGTGAACTGTGGGCAGTCCCTAAGCGAGCAAGAGGGGCCGCCCACCCACCCTGGAGGGCGTGGCCATCCCGCCCTGTAGGGGAGTGCCAGTGCTCCCCCTTGGGCCTGCAGAGGGATTGTGCATGTGCAGATGCAGAAAGGCCACAAAGAATCGAGGAGTCTGTAGAAAAAACCCACAAGGATCCGAGACAGTTAAAGTGGAACCATGATTTAGTGAGGTATCACTGTACTACCAAACGTCTGTGGTTAGATATTGAAACAACGGTTTCACAGGACTCCTAATGCAACAGCATAAGGCATTTCCTGAAGAACTGAGTGACAAGAACACTGAGAAGATTCATCCCAGTCTGTATTTCCTGTGTGATCATGCATACCTTATCTGTTAAAGAAGTCTTTTGTAAGGGAGTTGTGAAGAATGAAATGGCCAGAGAGCAAGGACTCAAATACTATGCTGAGAGAAACAAGACAAAACATTGCTCTTTTCCTCCCGCTCTCAATTGTCATGCTGCAACTATGACAAACAGAAATACAAATGGCATTTTTCCTGGCTACTGCAAGAGGCACTAATACTGAGAGGAAAATTGCTCGCTGGTGCAATGGGCCTGAAGCAGCTCTACTGATACACACCCACTGAAGCCTCATTTTAAATGAGGGATTAATTAGATAATAACAACTTGGTTAGCAAATTGAGAGAGCTGAATTTGGCATTGGTGACCACCCTTGGCTGTGTTCACCATTCCACCCCTGGGGCTGTGGAACTCTGAATGGCAAAAGCTTGCAAATATTTCTGTCTGTTCTTCTTCATTATGGGCCATCCAGGTCAGCCATGTCTTTACAGAGCCTTGTGGCCTCCATAAAGAAAATCATGCATTATCACAGCTGTTTTGGATGCTACCAGGTCCTTCTGGCTTGCAATTATCTTATTCTTACCTGTTATTCATTATCACCTGGGCTACTGTATCTTCTGCCTCATGCTAACAGCTGCCTTTTCTAATAAAAGGAAAGTAAGTGTATTGCCCCAGATTGCTTCCTCTTAGTAAAATTGAGTAACAAACGCCAACATTTCCCCAGAATCTGCTTGCTTCAAGCCAATAGAGTGTTAGTTCAACTCACATTCACTCTAGTGGCAGAGGTAATCCCCTCGCAGCCTGGGCAGCAGCACTGTCTCTAGCCACAGAGCTAGAGACAGAGCAAGGTGAGCAGCGCCACTGCAGCCCAGGGGACAGGAGGCAAAACCAAAGAAAGCTGTTACCACTGATGTGTCCAGGCCATCCTGATCTACTGCTGGGGTTGACTTCAAGGGTGCCAATTAGTGCCAGTCATGGAAGCAGCTCCCACCATGAGGACACCTGCCTGAAAGGGACAGCACTGAAATCACCCACACATCTCACAGAGGTCACTGAGCAGCCATTCGATGCTAATACCTTTTGGTTACTGCCAACTTGGGCTGCAATCGAACCACTGACCTAGAGGTGAAAGGCTGTATATCCCATTACGAATCTGCTAAACCATCCAGTCTCCCTATTACTGCAATTTTAATTAACTGAGCCAACGACATGAAAGCTGAAGGGAGGGGGGAGTGACCAAGGAAGCGAGAACACATCGGCTTTTGCACAATTTGTTTCCTTTGAGTGGATTCTGCTTTTTGTTCGAAAACCTTATTCTGTGCTGCCTATGAGCCACTCCTTGACCTACTGCTTAGCGCAGGACTGAACTGCACAGTGGCTGTTAATAGCCAAAAGAGTGAAACACTGCTGCTGCTGCCCCCAGTTTACAATGCAACACCTGGAAGAGCAATTCCTCACAGAAAATCTGAAATTTACTCTCATCAGGAACATTACTTGAAGTAAACCAGAAAAAAAATTAAAGAAAATCTCAACATGATAAATTCTGATACAGTCGTTTTCTAAAACAAAGAAAAATCCCAACCTGTTTGGTCTCAAGTTCCTGCATGCTAGGTTTCAGAGAAAGTAATGCTGTCCATAGCAGGAACATACTCAGTAAGCAGAAAAGCAAATGCCTCTGATGAGCAAATTATCTGACCAGCTGTTGTTCAGCTAATACAAATCACTAGAAATAGCTCCATAGTTGTCTAAATGAGGAATAAAACACTGCACTCATCCGGTAAGATGTCATGTCATTTCCAGGTGCAGAAGAAAAAAAAAAAAAAAGCCTTTTTTTTAGAGTTTGGCAACAACGCATGTAATTTTCTCATCTGCTCCTTTCCATGTGTCTTCACCATTCACTGGGAACACTGGAGAAAGGATGATGAGCCCTACAGAACTCTGAGGTGGGTTTTGGTTCCACTCATGCCATTATCACCAGCAGCTTCTCATGTAGCAAGAACCTTTGGAGGTTTCCTGTGGTGATAGTTATTACCATCACTTGAATTATGTATGCAGGCTTTGTGGATTTACAAATAATTGTCTCAGAATTTGAGCAGCTTTGCTGCCTTGTCCCCTGCCTGCACTGGACACTGGAATTCGTCAGCAGTTGGTATTATTCCTTTTTGCCTGTATGCTTCCTTACCCAAGTGTCTCCATTTCAAAGAGTATCCACTCCACAATTAAGCCTGGAGTACTTCATGCTTGTTGCTGCATGTGTGCTCAATAAGTCATGGCATGACTATTTTTTCTTTGCATGTTGGTTATCCACCATGATCTAATCCTGCAACATAACTGACAGAGAGAAAACATAGCAGCTCCTTGGGGTCTGGCATCCCGTGAAAACCCTGCTCCTGGCAGGCAGTTCCTGTCTCCAGCAGTGTAAGCACAGGGGGAGGCTGATCACAGCTTGATTCCAGTCCCCAGCTGTCTGCAACAGCCGCTTCTGCTCTGGGCCTCACACAGAGCATAGGCCAGGCTGTAATACAGGGCTTCCCAGCAGTGAGGAACTCAAAGCCTCAGCAACCCCTCATATACGTGAGCCTCTAATGCTCTTGTGCGTTGTTATTTCAAATACTTCGCATGTGTAACTTGTGTAACAGGTCTAGAAAAAGAAAATGAGCAAAAAGAAGCCAGGATCAAACTGTGCTTTTAATTATACCTGTGGTTGGGATGTAAAGCAAAGTACTAAACAAACTCTGGCTCTGTATATGCTGCTGCTCTTCTGATTTCCCTCTGCCATTCTCCTGTACCCTATGGACTCTGCTCAAGGTGCACTATCTTGGTCTTTAATAGTCTCATTCTCCCTCTTAGCATCCCTCCAGAGTGCAGCCTTGTTCTGTCCTGTGCCTGTACATTAGGAACATGAACAGCAGCATACCTTTGAATGAGCTAATGTTCAGTTCCTCCATCAGACTCCATCTGAAGATCAAAGCGCTGGAAGTCTCAATATAGGAACTGTACTACATCATTAAAAATATTGTCAGGGAGATATGACAGCTCCTTGTGAGAAGGTCAGTGCAGTATTGCCAGAGAAACCTCTGCATTACAGATCAGAGTCAGGTTTCTGTCTTGGCGTGCCTGCTCTCCTGCTGCTATGTCCAGATTGGCTAGGTGTGTACCTGGGCAGCAACCAAGAGGTACGGAGGGAAAGCGTCTCCATCTGCATTTTCACTGGCTCTGAAGGTGTGAGCACTCATCCTCTGCTGCAGTGTAAAGCTGAAGAGGAATACCTTAGGCCTAAGTACATCTTTTACCCCTTGGTGTCCCATTGCTGAAGTTTCTGTACAGCTAACCACCCAGTCTGCCTAACAGTGGAAACAGCTTCATGTAGGAAAGTAGGCTCTCCTCTGGTGGTCTAGACTCAGACGCCCTGTGCTTAGCAGATGCTGGAATGGAAAACAGTGAATTTATTGATTGGAAGATTCACAGATAAAGGCAAAAGCTGAGATATGGATATGGGCTCACTGAGCAATGGAAAGGATGATTTTAGGCTGTGTTTTTTACAGCTTCCTGCTAATGTGATCAGGGAGTAAACCATTAATAGCACTGGCTTTTATACTTTTAGACTGAAGGCTCAAAGGTTAATAACCTATTGAAGTGAATGTTACAGTTCATCCACTTCAGAACTCTTTCTCAGCCTTCCTGCAAACTCAGCATGACAAAGATTTACACTTAGTTACAGCTTCTAATAATTTGTTTCCACAGAATTCACAGAATACTCTGAGTTGNACCTGGGAGTAGTGGGATTCCCAGCTTTTGCTGCCACCACCACTGTTCTGAACCCAGAAATCCCATGACAGGGCTGCCAGGAGCCCCAGAGTCGGCAACTGCCCCTCAAGGAGAGCCAAGCAGGGTTATGTCTCCACTTTTCCTCCACCACTCTTTATTCCCTGGCATGTCCATGCTGGGGCTTATTGGTGTTGTTGGTTGGTGGTTGGTGGTGTGTATGTGTGTTTAAAGTCAACTCAACTGTGGCAGAGGCACTGACCCAGTCCGACAAACTCAGTGTGGCTCGATGAGGCAGTCCAAGAAACCACTCAGTCACCCAGGGCCATGGGCTCCATGGACTCCGGGAAGACCCTGGTTCCTGCAATACTGCATGTCCATGCAGTTGTTCCCACTTGCAGGAACCAGCTCATGCTGGCTGGTTTGTGGGACTGCTGGGAACCTCTCATGGGCGGCAAAAGAGATGGTGCTACCTATCATGGTGTTACATGACATGGTCTAGCTCGGGGGTGTAGGGCTGGATGATCCTGGGCCCCTTCCGGCTCGGAGTGGCCTGTTAGACTGTGAGGGATCTAGGTTGGGGTTACCGCTCTGGGATGTGCTCTCGGTCTCTGTATGGGTGTTAGATGGTGAGTTGGACTAGATGATCCTTGTGGGTCCCTTCCAACTCATAATATTCTGTGATTCTGTGATCCCCTGCCTTTTGGCAGGAGGGGTGGGGAGGGTGGTGTGGCTGTGAACGATGTCTGTATCTGCCCTCCCCACCCCTTCCCACCAGGAGTTGCCTGGCTGTCCTCGCCCCTGATTGGCTCATGCACAGTGCTCTCCCTCTCTGACTAGTGGGAAGCCCTGTTGGGAAGAGCACATGTACTGGGGTTGCCATGGCAGTGGGTGATGCTGAGTGGCTGCACCAAATAGTCCTTCTCCCATCACCCACACCCCATGAGGACAGAAGCCTGGACGCCCATGGGGATAGGGACAGGGCTGGCTGCAGAGACAGCAACATGGCCACAGGACTGGAACACTGGCTCTGCTCCTGGGCGGAACTGGGATGCACACACAGCCAGAACCCTGCTCACATGGCTGTGCAACGTCCCCCACTGCACTCTAGAAATGAAGGACACAGGAAAGTGCATGAGAGGAGACTCTGTAGTCCTGTTACAGTCCCTACCCTAGACGCCTCTCAGGCCACTTGCTTCTTACAGTTGGGGTTTTGTTTCTTTTGTTCTGCATATAACACCAGCTCCTGGGCTCTTTACCACACTCCACAATCCAACCTGTACCTGAGGTGGAGAAATGCCCCACTCCTACCATTGTTACACCCCTGGGATAACATTCCCTTCCATCTCCCCATGCTGGTTTCCTGAGCTTGCCACTCTCAGGCCACAAAGTAGCAGGCCTGAGAAAGCAAATGCAGGCACAGCCATTGACCCAGACACATCACTTCCCAAGGAGATATCATCAGTACACGGAGGGCTTATGTCACCAGTCATGCATTAAGGCTCAGACTACAAAACTGAATTTTAGCTCACAAGAATGGGCAGCATCCCCCACTTCCCAGGCAGCACATTACCCAGGAAAGCCTTTTGCTCCTGTCTTGACATTAAAGATTTATGTAAACATACCTCACTGTGTTTCCCTGGGCTTAGATGAAGATGACACATTTGTTGGTCCAGAGTGCCATGATTCACTGTCATGGAATCCACTGTGACTGACCAGTTCGCCATAGGGGCGGTCCCCAAAAAGATGGATCACCCATTGCCCAGCTCCATTATCTCCCTGGCTGTGGGTTCTTTTCCCACTGATCTGCACATCTCCTCACCCTTTATTTAAATGCCTACTGTCACCAAGAACATGAAGACATTATAGGCCACAGCTCCTGTCATGTTGTGGGTCTATAATTTCCAGGCATGGATATCCAGACCAGACCAGCTTAAGGGAGAGAGGCTCAGTAACTGCAGGAGGCACCACTACCCCAAGATTGTTTAAAGAAGGGAAAATATGCTGGTGCTGCTGTACTTTAGGCAAGAGGAAAGAAGATACTTTATCTGCCTTCCTGCAGCTCCCATTTTCTTTTCACTAAGGGAACCTGGACCACCCAAGTATGTAGCCACACTCCAGAGTGCAGAGGAGGGTGAACATATGCTGGAGAATACAGAAGGGTGGGAAGGAGGGACAGGGAAAACAACCGTGGACAGACAGTAAATGCTCAGACCCATAGACTTCAGAGACCAAGCAAGCTTAAAAAATGTCCATCACCTTGATGAAATCTTGTGCCTAGGGGGAGAAGAGAAGCATTGAACAGCACATGCATGTCCACCATATTNTGTGGGCAGGGATGGAACCGCCCAGCTTGGCACTGTTGCATTCCCGGAAGAAAAAACCCCAAACAAAACAACTCCCC
>WEKX01010342.1:12982-32842 GCA_013390025.1 Pitta sordida
ACCCAGCACCACCACCATTCTCCAACCCTCTTGCCTCAGGGTCCCGCTCCAGAGCGGCACAGGACAGTGACCCGCAGCCATGGGCAAGACAATTGTTTCTCAGATCACCTTGCCAAACCGCACTGGGTTTGTTAGAATGGCTCAGTGCCTTGGCCATGTTTGAACATATCTGAGTCGAATTTAAACACACACACAACAACCAGCAGCCCTATAAGCCCCAACATAGACACAGCAGGGAATAAACACACAGTGCCAGAAGGCTCTGCCCTGCTCAGCGCTGCTGGGGGGCCAGCACCAGCTCCAAAGGGGTTTCTGGACTCTGAAAAACAGCAGAGGGGCAAAAGCCAAGACTCCTTGGCCAGGAAGGGGCAAAATGCATTCCCTTTAGTCTCCTGTGGCAGAACAGGGTGTGAGGTGGTCCCCAGACCACCCTCTAGTGCTCCGAAGCTGAGGATGGGACAGTGTGCAGGGCTTAATTGCATATTCATGAGTTCACTAACTTCATGGTTCACTAACTTCATGGACCTGAAGACCCACAAAACTCGGGGGATCACTGTATATCTAGTCAAACTTAGCATTAAAAAAAGCAAATTCACATGCTCTTTCCACTTGTTTTATAAAATCTCAGTACATTCCTTAGACCCTTGTAAATGCCTTCTGAGAAGCTGGTGGTGGAGTGCATGAGGAAGCTTTATGGCATGATGTAGAGGTCCTGTTGGAGTTCACAGTGGTCTCAGTCTTTAACCTCAGGCTCCTCCAATTAAACCTCTGCATGTTTGCACACATCTCTAATAGATTCACATGTTAGATAGTAGTAGATAAGTAGATTAGTAGTAGTAGATAAGAAAGGTTTTGGTTTTGTGGGTTTTTTCAACTACACCATTACACCACAGAGTGTTCACTTCTACCGTGGTATCCCAATGAAGGGCAAAAAAGAGAAGGTTGAAACTTCTCTTTGCAGTACTTTAGTGATACCAGGTCGGATATTATCTAACAGAAATTTCTTAAGAAATAGTGTGTTCAGTGCAGAAAGTGTCTTTGTTAGCTGATCTGATGAAGATTTGCACATTAATTTTCACTAATTACTAATTTTCACTAATTACTAATTTCACTAACATTCCATAAATAGATAGAAGACAGGGCTGTTAGTGCTGTTTCAGTTTATACAGCAACATTTGGAAACTGAAGAAAAAACAATGGAGGATGTTTAGATAGTGTAATAACTCAGTTAATTTTGTAGCTTCATCAAAGGGTTGTGTGATGTCACTTCTGAGTCTTCTCTGATAGGCCTTTACTGCATGCTGCCTTATGCAGCTTTTCTAACCTTACAGCTGCTACCCTGTTACCATTTACACGTGGTCAGCTTGGAAAACAAGCAACCAGAAAAAAATCAATGTTCTCAGAAGGAGAAGAGTTTTTTCTGTGTGGAGACAGTGGCATAACTGTGTATTCCCATGCACTCAGTACATCTTGTATTGCTTACTTTTAAATGCTGGGGTTACTTTCCTACCCAGGGTAGACCAATTCCTCATCAAACTAAAAACAATATCAGCTTTAGCAGGAATGTTTTCAGAGCCTCCACGTGGGAAGACTACAATCCTGAGTGGGCAAATAAACATGTAGTTGATTCACTGACTGTTTTCTCTACTTCCAGCATTAATTGTTCTATTAGTCAGGATGATGATGGTTTTCAGCACCAGGTCCTGGAAGAATGGGAGGATAATATTCTCATTTCTTTTTATCTCAGAAAATATAGTAGTACCTAACTTTGTGCCCATGAAGAAACTTCCAAACCAGAGGAGGCTGTGTAACGCCACCCAAATGGGTGTGAGCTGACACAAAGATAAACTTTCACTTTGTTCATTTCAGATTTAACAGATTAGGGGGAATATTACATATATGCTTAGAAGTTTTAAACTTCACTGTACTTTCAATCATGTTATTACAGTAGGAAGTGACTGTATTTTACATAGGTGTAACAAAGCAAAGCTAAGCCTGTTATTCACATCTCAACATGGACATGAAGCAAAGTTATTTTGAAAATCACAATGTGTTTTTTCCCCTGAATGAAAACTTTTCTTGTAAAAGAGAAAATTTAAAATTTAAACATTTATAGAATTCTGTAATTTTACTGGAACTCTGGTAGCACCAATAGGAAAATACACCAGGAAGACATACTACAAATCACTGTTTCAAATCAGCACCAATTGCTAGGACAGAATGGATAAAAGTCTGTAAACATTAGTTGAAATTATGTACTCTGCCAGACTTCTGAATCACCTAGATAAACATGCACACATCTATAACAACGATTTTCTAAACGTTTGGATACCCTTTTTTAAAGTGAAGTGAGCAGAGTACCTATGCTGTATTACAGTAGCAGACAGCCCTCTCTGAATACATATAAGGGCGTAGACAAATAGTGGAAATAAAACATCTACCCAGACGATTTCGTTGATCATAATTTCTGAGACAGTTACTTCTTAAGTATGTCTACAATACAGGAAAATTACATATTCTCTTACAGATAACACTAATGCCTGCAAACATGGTGTCATCATTGTCTTTGTCACAAGACACTCCTTTCCTACCCAGCCAATTAAATATACCTAGAAACTATTGTTTATCTTTTAATTCTATTTCCCTCAAGTGCCTCTCTTAGTATTACAACACAGAGAAATTTAGGGGAACTGCAACAGTATAGACTTTCCCTGTAGATGGCAATACACTTGAGTATTTATGAACTTATATGTGTTTACACAACTATATGAGCCCTCCATCTTACAAAGTACTGTACAAGAAAACACAATGTCAGTGTGCGTAAACACTTTGCATAAAGAGGGTTACACTGGTGTTATAGCCATGAAATAAAATGTTAAAGACATAGGCATACACTCACTATAGACAGTATTTGTATTTGTACCTAGTGAGCTACTTCTGCTTCAGAGCCCACTAAGTCAGCATCTTCCTTTATTGTTGTACCACATAAAAAGCTCATCACAGTTTTCACACTCAAAAAAAAAAAAAAATCTAGGGCTTTACTGTGAGAACAAATAAAGAAATACCCAAGGTGGAAATCAGCACTGAGCTGCTGCCTGCTCTTGGGGAGGTCTGTTTACCTATTTGTGTCCTGGTGTCCCATCTTGCAGAACATCTGGCTTCTCTATTTAAATTATAGAGATTGTCATTTATTCCGCATCCTCAAGTGCCCACAACAATAGAAACCTCTAAATAAGATCAAGGCCACTAGCACATAAAACATAGTAAGTAAGATGATGTGGCACACATATGAAGTGTCTGTCTTGTTTATAGGCACCATGTGAGTCACAATACACAGACCATCTAACAGTCAACCCGATCTACCTTTTATACTGCATGACACCAACATTACTACCATATATTCTATATTTCTCATTGTTTTCAGAGCAAAAATCTACCTAACAAATACTTAAGCATTAATATCATAGATATTCAGCACTAAAACTTTCACTAGAAAAAATGCACTAATAAAACTGTATAGCGCCACATGTTTAATTAGCACAGGCCTGAGTTCTCGTCTCTAAAACTAGAATTTGCTGTAGAAAAATACAGCATTAAAACCTGATATATTACTCTCTTCTGAGTCTGAGAATAAGTGCTCTGTCATGTTGCATATACCATGTCTATCTACCAGCCCTCCACATGCATATCTAACCCACACAGAGACAAAACTGTGGGTGTGGGAATGATTTTGATTTTGTGGGCTGTATATCACTGCTTCAAATTACTGGATGATTATGTAATTTTTTATTATTGTCTGGGGGGGTTGTTCTGCTTTGGGGTGGTTCTTGTTAAGATTTTTTTTAAAATACTGATTGCAGTACCAAGGGATGTGAACAGCCATCCTTGAAATTAGAAGGAATAATTAATCCACAATATCATCATGAAGACATCTTCAGTCTTACATATAATAAGTGCGAAGCTCTCTCTTGTTTCATTCTTGTTCTATAGCTGCTAAGGGCAGTTTCAAACACAGCAAGTAGGGAGATCAGTCAACTAATAATTTTGAAGCCTTTCTTCCTTCGTTAATTAATTTTGACTGCAACTGGATTTAACACACTGAATGAAGTCAGAGCTGAAGTACATGTATTGGGACCCTGCAAGGCAAGGAGCTGCAGCTGAGAGTTGAGACCAAGAGTGTTGTAGTATCATATCCTTAACAAGTGGCTAAAAATCTAAAGACTTTTATGGCATCAAGTCTGAGGTGGAGTTCTAGTAATGGTTTTCTCTGCTACATGTCCAATGGTGAATAAAATAGTGATGGAAGAGTTTATCAGTCTGCACAGCTGCTGCAAAAAATTTCTGTCTTCATTATCTTCTTCATCATGTCTTTTTTTGCCCTGTTTCCTCTTTTAACCTGTTCCTCTCCTGATTCCTTTTCTTCCTGCACTATATTATAGTGTTTCTCTAGCTCATTTACTCTTCTCACTTCTTACTGCTGTCACACTTATCATATGTCAGACTGAGGTACAACCAATAACTTCTTGTTTAGATTTTTCTTTTCAGAGTGAAAGAAAACATAGAACTTCTCAAAAAGGTAACAATTTGTATCTTCTTATTACTTAATGAAATTAAAGATTGATGCTGGACATTCTGAATGAACTCTAGAAAATCTGATTTCAACACAGTAATCTTAATGTTTTGGTGTAGTAGTACTGCAAAATCATGAGAGGGAGAAATAATAGCAATACTTAACAGAGTAAATAGTTATTAGCCCTTTATTGTAGTTATCTTATTTCTTCAGTATTAGCTAAGATCCAAGCTTTTATTTCTTCTGGAAACTAAGCCTAACTCTGACATAGACTTTCTGTGCTGCCCTTTTATGTTCAATAAATCACAACATATTATGCAAGATGCAGTGGCAAGTAACAAAGACAAAAATATTTGTCATAATATTTGAAGGTAGAACTTGCTGTTTTACTCTTTCATGTCAGTATCAGAAAAAGCATACCACTGTCACATTAAATGGTATGAGATGGAACACAATTTAGCATCTCACAATGATGCCCCAAGTTTTGCAGGTCATCAGGGCCGGTCCCCTCCCATGAAGCCCACAATCTGGGAAGATAGAAAGCTCATTAATATGCAATTAAGCCACTCCCATTGCCCCACTCCCCACTGCTCCAGAGTGCTGTGCGACCTTCCTGGGACTGCGTTGTGCCCTGAGCCAGCTCAGGAGATCGAAGTGAATGGTTTCTGCCCATTCCCGTCCAGGGAGTCCTGGCATTCCTGCCTTTTGCTGCCATACCGAACCCAGAAACCGCAAAGAAGCCAGCACTGCAGGAGCCCCAGAGGCAGTGACCACCCCCCAAACAGAGCCAAGTGGGGCCAATCTTCCACCATTGTTTAATTCCCTGGCGTATAAACCCCATGATGGGGTTTATTGAGGGGTGGGTGAAAGGTGGAGGCGATCGTGTTTAAAGTCAACTCAATTGTGTATAAACATGGCACACGGACTGGGGTTGCCATAGCAGCACGGACCCCAGGGCTGCCATTACCGCAGAGGGCACCCAGGGGTCCCGCAGAGGGACCCCTGGGCTGCCGTGCCACAGTACGGACCCCAGGGCTGCCAGCATGGTGGAGGGAGCAGCAGGGACCCTGGGGCCACCACGGAGGCAGAGAGAACAGTGGAGGTCGCCTGCTCCAACTTCCAGGGCTGCCCCAGGGAACACCCTTCCCAGCGTTCAGGGGCTGAGATGGCAGGGTGATGGGTGGGGCTTATTTACATATTCATGATATGTCTATCTTCGTGGCATTATCTGCATGTGCCCAGATGCAAGTTTTTGTGGAAAAATGAACCACAAAGAATTGAGTCTAGATGGTGGGAGGCTTGGATGGATGGAGCGTGGTCCCCGTGGTTCCACGCCTGTGGGCCTGATCCCTGGGTGGGCGTTTGCTTGGGAGTTGGACTAGATGATCCTGTGGGTCCCTTCCAACTCAGAACAACCTGTGAACCTGTGAGTTCACAAAGCGCACAATCATGAATAGGCAGGGGTTTACTGTGTTTTATTATCCAGATAGCAGTGGATGGTCTCCCTGTTGTGTATTGGCAGTAAGCTATTCTATCAGAAATGACTACTTCAATTTTACACTAAATTAATCCTGTTGACAGACACAGCATACTTTTGTTGCTGGGTTATTTTTGGTCATTGAGGGTAGACTGATTTATGATTCAGAGGGATTGAAGGAGTGCTGCGTTGTCATTCTAAGGCCTTATCAAGAACTGCCTAAAACAAGTGAAGGCACACCTCCCTGATAGGTGCACTTACCCATCTGTCTTGAGGTTCACATCAAGGTAATGTCTAGGCCTGAGATTTGGAAAGTTATTAGAGTAGTTAGTGGGAACTAACACGATACAGTGTTAGTTTTTCTAAAATTTTGGACTGTGTCTCCAACATTTGACCACAGACCCACCGGGCCTCTTGCAGGCCTATAACATGTCTATAGCTCTGATGAGGCTTCTCTGCAGATTTTCACTTGCAGAAGTGGAAGTCCACACACATTCTATATAGGGATTTTCTTTCACCCTCCCAGGCATAGATCTCACTTTGGTTTGTGGCGTTCTGCATTTTGCAAGATGCAATGTCTTATTCTGTGGTGGTGACAAAGACGGCTTTTGTCCCTGTCTATTCCTTCAAAGAGGCCCTGCAAAGATCCTTTTCATTTTTATCCTGTCCTCTTCCTTCTTTACATCTTTCTGTTGGCTCCCATTTTCTAAGGCAGCAGCCATTAGCAGACTAGTCTTCGTGTCTTATTGCTGTCATAACACATCTACACCCTGCAACTCTTCCTCTCTCTTTCTTGAGGAGTGAGATTATCCACCTCTACAGATCACCACTGGAAATAGCTATCAGCAGTGACGGATTTGCCTCTCCTCGAGTAGGGGACACCCAGGGGAGCTTATGAGCCCTTAAATAAGAAAAGTACACTGCTCAAACACTGGATCTATCTGTAGACCAACCTATGATGTACCCAGCATAGCATGGACAATTACATGCTGGGAGAGATGTGTGCCTCAAAGAAAGTCCACAGGCATGAAAGGGCTCCTGTAGGAACTGCTGACTGGTATCTACAGCAACAACTCAAAATCTCCTGGTTTCTTTCTGACAATGCATTGCACTAAACACTCGGTCAGCTTGCTGCCACCCTGCTTTTGCTCAAGGGAACCATGCCCCAGTGGTCCTACAAAAGGCAAGTGACACCATATTGGAAGCATTTTGGTTCTTTCCGCGGACAAATTTCTGCTTCCCAGCACTTACGATTCCCTACAGCCCACTCTCCCTCCAAGTATCCATGTCTCCTGGGCTAACATGTTACTTTCTGTCCCAGTCAGGCAGTAGGGTTTTAAAAAAGAAAAAGAAAAAGCAGGATCTGAAAAAAAAAAAAAACACAAATTAAAACCGAAAACCCAGCAAAACCAATCACTCCTCCCCCAAACCAACAAAACTCAAACGAAACAAATCACGAAGCACCCCAAATAAGTATGCCAACGCCAATGAGAAGCTACAGGAGAGTCTGTCAGGATGTGGAGGGGGGAATGTTCCGCAAGCGGCACTTGAGGACGGTCTAAGTCCCAGTTCGCAGCCCCCGGATTCTTTTCCGTGCCGTAGCTGGCCTGCGCCGGTCCCCCTCGGGCTCCCTCTGAGGCCGGACGAGTCTCCATGCCCCCCCCGCAGTCAGGCTGCCATCCTCATCCTCCGTCCGAGGCGTGGGGCACCAAGCACAAGGAGAGGTTTGGGCGGAGGTTGTTCCGGTTTTGGGTTGGTTTGGGCGGGGGCGGAGGGAGTGCAGTTGTGGGGGTTTGGGTTTCGGATTTTTTGCCCTTTTTTATCCTTCGTGGGGGGCTCAAAAATACCTCCGCGGTCGGCATCAGGCACCGTGCAGGAACGTGGCAGGCTTCGGTAAAGCAAAGGCTCTGTACATTTGACAATTCTGTTAAAAGACTAGTAAAGTTAACGCAGCCTCGACGGCATCTGACATACTAAATAAACGACCAGTTTCAATCCCAATTCTCTCAAGAGGGGATACACTAGTATGTTTCTTATTTTTATTTTCCTTATAGTCTGTTAAATTGACTAATAAAGTCAACACAGAGTTCTCTGTGTGGCTTCAAAAAACTCAGTAATTTTGTTAGAAAACGTTGAAATCCAACCCCGAAGTATTCAGCCCAAATATTTAGTTAAAGTAACCCTGTGGGTTAATAAACTAAACAAAAGCAAACCATGCAAAACTTCAGCAATGAAAACCAGACTTAAATAAATGAAGGAAAGTTTATAAGAACCCTTTAGCTAGAAAAAAGACAGCGAAGGAAAACTGCATGAAAGTTTAATATGAAGCATGTGATAACGCGGGGACTCGTTTTGTAGGTATGCAACTTCACCTCGGACAGTTGTCTCCAGCAAAATTTCGAAAATTATTTTTCTACTAAGCTGCATTTCCTCCAAAACCTCACGGCAGCAGTTTCTGCTGAAGAAAACCTCAGCAGCTTTTGGCCGGTTAAGAGGAGCACTTCTCCTCCATGCTGCAGCTCTCTCTCACTGCCCACGCTTCACTACGTTGCTAATTTCAGTGTCTGACTTGTTTAGTTATTTCAGCTCCGGTAATGTGGTTGCAAAATATTTACCTTTCACACAAGAATCCGGATTATTTTGATTAGAGACTGATGCACTCTTCAAAATGTTTGCTTATGAGCTTGAGTTCTTCGAAAAGAGGCAAAACAAAAGATACGTCTTCTCAACCACTCCTCTTAAACCAGTTCCTAATAGCCAAACCCTGGTTTTCAGTAGAGATCAAGAAAGCCTTAAAAAAATCAAAAATTTTGAAAATAAAAATAAATTCTTTAAAATATATATGTTAAATTACCTCAAACTGCCTTCAGCATGTTGCAATTTTGGTAACAAATATAACTATCGCTGTTCTGCAGTTTAGAAAATCATGAAAGAAACATTTACGACAATTATTTTTTATCAAATAAAGGGCATTGGATTAGTGATATGTTTTACTCTATGGAATATGTAATAGGTTTTCAAATTATTTTGTTTTGTATTATATCGCCAAAGAAGTAACCGTGGAGAAGACCACTGGAAAAACAAGCCCCCAAATACAAGACATCGTTTAAACTTCTTTTAGTTGCTTTTCTTTCTCAAGAAAAGCTGAATAAACAGCATCTGCCCCGCCTGAGAGAGCAGAAAGCAGGTTTGAAATGAAAAAGACATGCAG
This sequence comes from Pitta sordida, assembly GCA_013390025.1. Classification (NCBI taxonomy): domain Eukaryota; kingdom Metazoa; phylum Chordata; class Aves; order Passeriformes; family Pittidae; genus Pitta; species Pitta sordida. The sequence goes on from WEKX01010342.1 coordinate 22,241, forward strand.
AGGGAAAAGAAGAGGTGGGTTTTATTTTCTTTCTTTTTTGAGTACTTAACTTTCTCCTTTTCAAAAAGGAACTGCGTGCAACCCAGGGAGAACTTTATTTATCGTATGCAGAAGAAACAAGTCAAATTTAAAATTAACCTCCAGTCATGCTGGGAATAGATCAGACCAAATGTTGGGGGAATTCCTTTATTTCCCCCTTCTGATATTTTTGTTCAATTCCGTTGCTTAACCATCACCCGTTGTACTGCCAATGAAGAGAACCGTCCCTTTCAGTTACAAGCCCCAGTGAAATGTTTTTCTTTAAAAACAAAAAGAAGAGAAAGATGGACTAAGGAACTTAGGGCACCAAGGCTTTTACAAGGAGAGAAGAAAGACTTGTGTAAAATACGACACATTTATCTATCAATCGCTAGACAAGACAAAGAAGGCTTAACAACAGTTTGAAAAGAGTGGCCTGTGAATGGTTACTATTCAATTTGTATTTTATTCCCCGCTGGTCATGGAATTGAGATCAGAAGAAAAAGTGAAAACACATGGCTGAGGTCAGTAGGATCAGAGAACCACCACATACAGCAAAGGGAAGGAAAAGCAATGGGAACTTGTGTGAAGAAATGGATTATATAAACAGAGCTTACCATCGCCTGCACCCCATTATCCTATAATTTACACTGCATGGGAGCACAGAAATATATTAAACTAGTGATAGGTTTCACCATTGCTTTATGCCAATCAAATCCGTTATATACTTTCAGACATGTTTAGAATTCTTGGACTAATGTATTTATTTTAAATATCTCAGGAAAATTATGACATCACCAGCAAATAATGCCGGGAAAGGTTGGCTTCCTTTTGAAGTATGCTGCAGTGAAACATGATTTTAATTACATAATCACTTTGAAAGTGTAATTATATAATAAACGAGGGGGATTAAGCGGGAAGTATATAGTACATTAAAAATTGCTTAGGTCCTGGAAAAACAAACCGAAGACACAGTGCGAAATGCTCGTTCACGAGGCTCGCTTGCTAAATTCGGGCTATCGCATTCGTTTGCGTTTCGTCCGAGGCGACAAAAAGATGTCCTTTCCGAAAGTCGCCAGTATTTGCTTCCCGTCTTTCTCCGGAGAAAACAAACGCAGCGCTGATTTCTCTCACCAGCCCCGGCTTTGCCTGGCGGCACCGCGGCCCGTCCGCGTGGCCCGTGGAACTTGAGCCAGCCGTCACCAGGGAGGGGCCGCCGCCGTCCTGGTGCACCCTCCGACACATAGGAGAGCCAGGCGGAGACAAATCTGGGTTTTAAAGGGGGAATTAGTCGCTCTCTCTGCATTCGCACACGCGGCCGGTGGGTGCGGGGTCTCCTCCGCCACCTCGTCACACCGCGTGCCGGAGCGAGCCCACGGGGGGACTTCCTTTGGCATCCACGGGCTGTGCACGGCGTCCCGACGGGGCGGCCTAGCCAGAGCCCCGAGGTTGGGAGGGGTACCTGCGGTTTCCCTGGACCTGCATGGGGCGGCTGCCGCCCCAGTGCCGATTGCTGCGCGCTGTAGTGCCCCGCTGTCCTCCGAGAGGCGGGTGTTGTTTCACTTTGTAGTTTGGTTATTGATTTTTTTTTGTTTTGTTTTGATGTCTTTTCTGTTGTTGTTTTAATTGCTGGTTTGCTTGTTTCCTTGAGTTGTTGTTTGGGGGAGTTTCGGTGGTTTTTATTGTTGTGGTTTTGTTTACTTGGGTGGTTTTGTTTTGTTTTGTTTTTAAGGGCTAGATTGGAGCGAGGGGAGAACCCTCCTTGTGCCCCGCGTATGCTTCCGGGGCTGCTGTCGCCTTTGCCCTCTGTCTCCCTCGGGCACGGGAGACAAGTCTGCCGCCCTCCCTCTGCCCCTCTGCTCAAGCCAGCCACCGGCACTGCCAGGGAGAAGGGCTGGCCGCGGGAGTCCATCGAGAGTGCAGGAAGCCTGAATGGCAGACAGGTACTGTGTCCACATAGTGGATGTCCACACACTCCCCAGAGGGCAAAGCACTAGGGGCAGGGGATGGATCCTCGGACCAGGATGAATTTCAGACTCAGCTAACCAGTGCAAGAGTATCTGCTTGCAGCACCAGGGGTGGCATTTCCCCCTAGTTTCCAGCAGTTTATTGGGAGTCACCTTGGTTTTCTAGACACATCACACTGCCCTTGCCATGCTGTCAACACTTTTCCCATCGGTTGCTCACATCAGGGACATATCTGGTCTCTGGGTCTACACTGTGTATTTTCTGTCCAGCATGATACCTTATTTTCTGAAAGATGAAGAGGAAGCACAGCAACACAGGTGCCCCATGCTGTAGGAATGGCTTAGACCGTCTCATGAAACTTTGTGCTGAACTGAAGAGCTGTACCTGGAGATACTTTTCTTCTAGGTGTGCTTCTAGCAAATCCACTGCTCAGAGGAGACCCCTGCCAGTGCAGACAGGTCTTGCATGATCTGGCACCTGGAAAGGCAAGCATACGCGTTCTGCTTGATCCAGCTTGACCTGTTCCCTACCTGCAGGGAGCAGAGTGGATTGGCACCCAGGGAGCAGGCAGTTCCATGTTTTAGTCCAGAGAGTCTCATGTCTCACCATCCTCAATCCATCTTTTATATTGTTTCTGAAGTCCAGGATCACTCTTTCTAGGGGCTCCAACTTTAACACATGCTGGTCTGGAAAGCTCAAAGGCAAGAGACTGCTTGCTGATGGGACAGAAAGCCAAACCATGTGTGGGAGCCTCATCAGGTGGCTCTACACCTGGGCAGACCAGCTAGCTCCCCACAGTTCCCTGAGGACTATCACAAAATCCATGGATTGTCTCCAGAAAGGCAACTTACATGCACCTGATAGCTACATACCCAAGACACTGCCTCAAAGAGTCATTTCCTTAGGTGCTAGTTGTGTGTTCATGGATTCTCAGGAACATAATTTTTTCATATGAAAACATTTATTTTTCCTCCAGATGTGATGGTAGTTCAGGTAGCAGGATGTGTTCTGTTAATTGTGTGAGAGAGATCATAGTGCCTCACAGGTCTACAGGAGTCCCTGGAAGACTGAGTACCAGAAGGCAGAGATCAGGCTTTGATGGGGACAAGTGGGTGTATAAAACAGACCTTGGCAAAAGTCTTATGAGACGTTATCACAAGGGAAGAGCTGATCACAGAGGGAGAGAAGACAGAAGGGGCAGGTTTGTGGTGAAGGGAGGAGGCTTCAAAGTTGCCTTATCACTGTTCTGCACTAAACAAAGGATAAATGCAACACGGGTGTTTTGATTGGAAATGACTCTGCTTTCTGCCCTCATCATGGTGTAATGGCAGCTGTAGTATTTCCAGAAGTCCTGGTCTCCTAATCTCTTGAGGGAGAGCTAAAGAAGAACAAAGCAAGGTATGGAATATCTGCCAGAAAGAAAATAGTCTTGGGTAGAGAATCAATCAGTAGGCGCCTGTAGACCACAGGTAGCATGGGGAAGGAAATAGGGAGATGTCAGTACATGAAGGGCAAAAGAGTTATAAGAGAGTGTGAAGAGTCTGAAGCGCACAGAGGCCTGTTTTTCACTGCAGATGTGGGACTTTTAACACCAGAAGTCCTCAGGGCCTGTAAGTTAAAATTTGAGTTAAAATGCAAAGGGGTAAATTCATTATTAGTTCGGTACTGTGGTACAGTCTGTGAGGTCTGACCTTGCAGCAACTTCCTAAAATGTAGGTTGTTGGGGGGCTAGGAGTTTGGAGGGCAGTGTGACTCTCAGCTCACTTACTGTCATGCTTTTTTTCCTCCCATTCTGGCACACTTTACTCTCAATATAAAATAGATTGTTTTGGAACATCTCAATAACGATGATAATATAAGAACTCATACTTAAATAGCTTATTTCATCCAAGTACTTCAGAGCCTTGTGCTGACATGATTAAATCTGTGAAATAGCCTTAGACTAAAGCAGCAGTTTGTTTGCTTCATATTTAGTAAAAATTAAATGCATTTGGACCAACAGATGGAAAGATATGACAAAATTATTTAAATAGTTTCCCCAGTGGAAGTTCCTCCCTGTGGAAATGAGTTGCAAAAATTTCACTGGCAGTTTGAAAGGCAAAGGAAACGGATATAAAAATTACACTGAAAAACCCTAAGGGTATGATATAATTAAATACAGCTCTCTGGGATGGATATCTTTGATTTGATTTGAGTATAGATTTATATCAGGGTCATTTAAATTTAACAGATTTTTTTTTTATTTTGTGGTGTAATTAGCTACTTTGAGATGACATATTCTTCCACCATTTGTCATTTGACTTGTGAAAAAAAATTGCTGTTACTTTGACAAGCATTTAGCAAAAACATGATAAAAACATGCAGGCTATCTGCCCTCTATAAAGGTTCTTCTTATCTGCCAAACCTCACTGTTTTTTGTCTGTACTGCATGTCAGAAAGAGCCTGTTCCTATAGATAGAGTTCATTTTCTTCTTAGTAGCTAGTATACTGTTGTATTTTGAATTCAGTATGAGAATAATGTTGATGACACATTGATGTTTTAGTTGTTGCTGAATGGTGCTTACCCTAAGTCAAGGACCTTTCAGTTTCCTGTGTTCTGTGAGTGAGGAGTGCACAAGAAGCTGGGAGGGGGCATGGCTGGGGCAGGTGACCCCAAGTGGCCAAATGGACATTCCATACTCTAGAAAAATCTCATGTCCACTACATAAACTGGGAGAAGTTTCCTAGAAAGGACCTGACCACTGCTTAGGTGCAGGCTGGGTATCTGTTAGTAGGTGATGAGCAGTTGCATTTTGCATCACTTGTTCTCTTTGGTTCTGTTTCTCCCTCTTTCTCCCTCTCCTTTTGATTACTATTAATAGTATCACTACTATGTTATTATTGTTATTGTTGTATTTTTATTTCAATTAAACTGTTCTCATCTTCACCCATGAGGTTGTTATGGCTTAAGCCCAGATGGAAATTAAATACCACGCAGCCTTGCACGCAACCCTCCCCTCTCTCCCCACCATCTTGGTGGAATGGGATGGAGAATCAAAGTGAAACTAGTAGGTTGAGATAACAATTGTTCTAAGACTGAAAACAAAGTAAAATACAGTAAATAATGGTAAATTATAATAATGGTGATAATAAAAAGGGAAAAACAGGTAATCTACAATACAATGGCTCACCACCTGCCGACTGATCCCAGACCCCCCTTTCTGAACCAAGATTGCCCCTTCCTTTGTCATGTCCTGGCCATGCTTCCTCCCCATTCCTGCTCACTGTCAGGGCATGAGACAAGAAAAAAGCCTCTGACCTAGCAAAAAAATCAAAACATGAGTGTATTATCCATACCATTCTCATTTCTAATCCAAAACAGAACATTGTAACAGCTACTGAGAAGAAATTACAAATAAATAGCTAAATAATTTACTAAATAAATAAATAGAAATTACTAAAGAAATAGCTAAAACCAAGATAGAGGTTTATTTCTTCTTTCTGATTCTCCTCCTCACTAGGGAGGGAGTAGAGGTGAAGGGGAAATTAGTGAGCAGCTGTGTGATATTTAGTTGTCAGATAGAGTTAGTCCATGAGAGTTCCCAAAGCTCTTTCTCTGATAGGTATAGATGTCCAGCTCTGACAGAAGATACAACTCCAGCACGCTGATGGTAAGGCATCGCTGCCTTGTATTCACAACATGCAGGCAGTGGAACAGAGGCTCAGCATGGCCTAGGATACCCATGATCATCCTCTGGGTACCTAGAGGAGGGTTCCAGCCACTGCTGGTTCAAGGATGTTTTTCATATAAACCTTGTCAGAATCACAGAGAAGAGGACCTGGGGAGAAATTTCCGGTCTCCCTGCTTGTGAAACAAAAATGTTACATGATGCACCTCTTTGAGTTAATGGAAGGACCCGAGCTCATTTATGGACTCTGAAAACTACTGACAGGCTTGTAAAGTCATGGGAATGAAGGAGGACAGATAGAAGTTTAAGCAGCAATAATGGGGCACTTGCATGGCACTGGTTTTCTCAAGTGCAGTCCAGCTATGAGAGATTGCAGGGTGCTGAGCTTGAAGAAAGAGTAGATCAAGTAAATGTAATAGAATCAATCAGACCAGAAAAGTCAAAGGAAGGAAGCTGGGAAACATTTTTAGCTTCTCAAAAGACAACCCATTTAAAAATACTTTCTTGATAATCACAGATGTTCATTAATTCATGAAAAACTGCTTGCCATGTTTTGCAAAGCACAGGGAAGCAAGCCTGTAACTTCATCAGTGTGTCTATAATGTCAGGAAATAAAATCCATCAGAAGAGAGCTGAGTCCTTTTCCGTACTGGTCTTTTACCAAGAATAAGCCTATCCATTCTTAAGGCTTTTTGTTTAAAAGAAAACAGACAACTCCTGAGTGAGTACCTGTCTGAAGAGAAATTATACACATGTAGTCTAGGGCTAGTAATAGGCCTTATGTAGCTATTATGCATTCTGATGTACTTACTTTATTGTATGTAGGAAATGGTTTGAGAAAAACTGGAAGAGCCATTTTGCTCTCCCATGAGGATATGCACTTGAAGGATATTCTGGAGTTTTTATTTCAATATTGGCCCTGCAAACATTGAGCATCCTTTGCAGATGAGACTTCAGAACTATTCATCTCAGTTTTGGGTGTAGTATACTAGCCTCGATGAATTGCACCAAGCCCATTGTCTGCTAGGTCTGTGTTTGAAGGGGCTGGGGTCCTCCCATCCCCCATACAGGACAGAGAACAGATTTTGGCAAAATTTGTCATAGCCACAGGTGAAACTTGGAAAACTTGTTGGTGAGCTGCAGGACCTACTTGTTGAACAGTATATCTTTTCTTTTAGCTGCCAATTGTATGGGAAAAGGTAACTATATGTATTATATAGTCTACTGATTGCTATATTCATTAATAAGGGATAAGTTGGTTTAATTTTTGTGGAGGGCTTACAAGAGCCTAACTGCTATAGGGATATTAATTTAGGGCAACTCTGCCTAGTGATACATACCCTCAGCACTGGACTCTTGCCTGGCTGATTTCACTGGATGCTGCTTTCAAAAGGGACCCTGAGTTTCTCAGTATCTCTATTGCTTTCAAAAATAGGCCCTTCCACCAAATCCAGGCAAAATTTTTTTTCTACAGAATACGGAAACAATGAGGTCAGAGTAAGTGGCCTAGCTGTGAGTGGGAAGATTTAAGGGATCAAGACTCCTTACAACACCTCTCTTCCTTTTTCCCCATACCGTCAGAAGATGGTGGTCTTCTCTGGCAACCAATAATTCTAAATTTTTATATGTCCAAGGAAATTCCTTTTATCTGCTCAGACACCTAGCAATATGGCATTTTAGTGACCTAGTGATGGCACTGATTCTGGAAAGAGGATTGTTTCCTACCTGTTCATTCAATTTCCCTGTTTCTGTCATGGGGATGTAAAACGACTTTACAGTTCCTATGATAAATCTGTTGTCGTTGGTCCCAAAATAATGCATCCACCTCTCAAAATTTTGAAAGCTCTTTGTGAGGCAACAAGTGACCCAGAAAACTTCTACGTAGACATACGGTGATTTTTGTGCCATACAGATGCTGATGGAGATTGTTGTATGCCTGCAGGGCTCTCAATCTTTCATTTCATCCCCTGCACTTCGAAAACATCCGCAACAGTAACAGGTCAGCTGAGGTGTTCAGGTTAATGATGCCTAGATTTAAAAAAGAATGGCTTTATAACTGGGCTTTCACAGTGTAAAGCTTCTGGGTTTTTTTCTCTGGAATTTACGCCTTATTTAAAAGTATCAGGATCATTTGAAATTAGGTCATACATGCACCAGGTTCACTTGTGAAGTAGACTAAGTCAGCAGAAGGGGCTGCCTCCCTCCAGGAAGCTTCTGAGCTGCCCCGGGAAGGGGTTTTGGTGGCTTTTTCAAGGTGCTGAGCAGCAGAAGGGGCTGCCTCTCTCTGGGAAGCTTCTGAGCTGCCGAGTGGGCCGAGCGGTTTCTTTTAGGTGGCTGACCAATTAGCAAGGACATGCCTCCGTCCTGGAAGTTTTTGAGCTTTCTGGCTCTTGGGTTTTGGATTGCCCTTGTCCTTTTTTTGCCATTAATGTACCTGTAAAAGCCTTTTTTATTATCCTGTGTATTAGTAGCCAATTGAAGCTCAAACTGAGCTTTTGCATCTCTAATTTTTTTTTCTGTATGACTTGACAACATCCCTAAACAAAGTCCTAATTACCTTCCCCTCCTTCCAAACGTGGTACATCCTCTTTTTTTACTCTTAGCTCATTTGAAATCTCCTTACTCAACCAGGGCGGCTGTCTACCCTTCTTGCCTTGCGACACACCAGGACAGCCCACTCCTGTGCCTTCAAGATCTCATTCCTGAAGTGCTCTCAGCTTTCCTGGGCCCCCTTGTCATTAAGGGCTGCATCCCAAGGAATTTTCCTTAAATAAACCAAAATCTGGCCTACAGAAATCCAGCTTACCTATTATACTGATCCCTGTCTTTGCTGCACTATTTATTGAAAATGTAATTATCTCATGATCGCTACATCCCAAACAACGTCCAACATCCACATTACCCACCAGATCTTCCCTATTTGTGAAAAGCAGGTCAAGATAAGCCCCACTTCTGGTCGGCCACTATCCAGCTGGGATAGGTAGCAATCCACAATACACTCTGTGAGCCTTCTGGACTGCCTCCTTTCTGCTGTGTGAAGATCGCAGCGGATATCAGGGAGGTTGAAGTTGCCTAGGAGAATTAGGGAGGGTGATCTTGAGATGTCCTCCAGTTGTTTATGGAACAATAGGTCAGTATCATCCTCCTGATAGGCAATCTGTAGCATGCTCCAATCACAGTATTAAACTTATTAGCTAACCCTTTGATCTTAACCCATAGGCTCTCAAACCTGTCGTCCTTGATCTCCAGATCAGTGGCCTTGAGAGCTTTTGTAACCACCACTACCTTTCTTTTCTTTTACATATTAGAGGTTTTGAGAGGTTTGAGTGGTTTGACAGAGGGGGTTCCTCTTGCGAGTTCTTTGGACAAGATGATTTCATCTTCTTCCTCAGATTCATCCCCAAGATACTGTCTGGAACACATAAACACTTCCTTGACATCTGTATTTTTGAATATAATAAATTTTTTTGCTTGTCTCTTGTTTAAGCCAGTGAAATGTTATACTTTGTCCATGATGTTGGTAAGAGTTGGTAAGACAGTGATAGAAGAAGATCACTGCAGAAGATAGAAGAAGATTACAGATCCCTCACAGGAGTTTGCTCTTGTACAGAATAGCAGTCAAAATGTGAAAATCTTTATTTGCCAGAGTTTAATCCACATGCAATTAGAGAAGCATCCTTGGTGTAATAAACCATTGATTCTTTTACAATTGGCTAATAGATGCTTTGAACTTTTATTTTCCAATGAGATAACAGCCTACTTTCTTTCTGCACAGCCATCTTCAAGCCTAGGCTCCTGACTAATACAACCTGTATGGATGGTGACTTCTCTCTACAATGAATACCTTTATTTATGTCAAGCTGTTTGGTCACAGCTTTTACATTCTCACTGCTGAAGGGCACTTTCTGCAAACAGTAATGTAATTTTTTTTTTCCCAGAAATGCCCTTAAAAACACTGTTGTGCAACGATTACTGGGACGCTGATCCTTTTTTTTTAATATTATGAACTCTGGTTAAATCATGGAACCACCCACAAAATCAGGAGTAGGACATTGTATCAGAGCTCATCTCCTACAATGCTAAAACAATGAAGATCATTCAGCTTTTTTACATATTTCAACTGCACTGATTCATTAAATTGAACTATGTAAGGCTGAATTGTTGTTTTCCCTTTAGGTTTGTTTTATTTTTTTTGCCCAGAAACTATGTCTAATTATATTATGTCTTCTGTCAAAGCAGTGAAACTGCTTCTGAAACTCTATATTACTGTTATATGAGTGCCAAAATATTGGGTAACTAACAGTATAAACTTCAATGAAAAGCAGGTTGTAAAACAAAGTTGTTTTCATGTGCCTAATAGAGAATATTAGACAATCTACAAAAAGTTAACATTTGGACTGCTTTTTGAGAACATAATAATTACTGCCATACATACTACCGTACACTTATTCCAGCTGTTGCACTTTAAAATTGTACTTTCTCAATCTATTTTATTTACTTCTTTTATTTTTCATAAGTGTGACAGGGTGTGATCACATCAGCTTAAGAATACAAGGTAGGAATCCTGGTATGTATCTGAAATTTGTTTAACACTGCCGTGGGGACCTTGGAGAGAATAATTTGACTAAGACCATGTCAAACATGGGTGGCAAATATTGGGTAGCTACATTTCTAAGTGTTTGGCTAAAGAGTAGACTGATTTTCTTGTCTTGTCTGCCTATGCATTTGATATACAACTGGCTTTTGTAGTAAATCCCATTCCTTTTGCTATATCAATACCTTGCCCCAAAGACAATAGGACTTTCAAGTCCCTGGATGCAGTATGATCTTTGAGAGGCCTAATGTTGATTTATTAGTGTATATTTATTGATTGCTTCATGGTTTCTCAACAGCACTTGACAAACACACATTGGATGTTTTCCTAGTTAAAGCTACTTTCTGAAGAGCA
>WEKX01010343.1:6524-18692 GCA_013390025.1 Pitta sordida
GAATATTCTGAGTTGGAAGGGACCCACAAGGATCATCGAGTCCAGCTCTTAACACTCTCTCCCTGGTGGGAATCGAACCCAGGTCTCCCACACGCTAGGTGGGGACACTAAAATGTTTCTATAAATACATCAACAGTGAATCTCTTCTCTCAGGCTGACGACACCAGAAAAAGAGGATATGGCCTGAAATTATGCCAGGGGAGATATAGACTGGATGTTAGGAAGAGGTTTTTCCCAGAGAGAGTAATCCCTCGTTGGAGTGGTCTCACCGGGGGGGGGTGGGGTCGCCACCCCTGGAGGTGTTTAAGGTCAGACTGGATGGGGAGCTCAGTGACATGGTCTGGATGGGGGGAGGGTTTGATGGATGGAGCGTGGTGCCCGTGGTTCCAGGGTTGTGGGGCTGATCCCTGGGTGGGCGTTTGCTTGGGAGTTGGACTCGACGATCCTGTGGGTCCCTTCCAACTCAGAATATTCTGTGATTCTGTGATTTCTTATTGTCCTTAACAGAAACAGCTAGGTTGAGTTCCATCTGGGCCTTTGCCTCTCTAGTTTTTCTCCCGCATTACTTGGTGACTCTGAATAACGAGTGAACGTGTGAAAAAGAGAGGCTGCAACAACCTTCACTCCTTATTGGATGCAGAGGGAAATATAGTAACCAAAGATGAGGAAAAGGCAGAAATACTTAATACCTTCTTTGCCTCTGTTTTTAACAGTAAGACAGATTGCCAGCAGGACAACTGGACTACTGGGCTCACGGAAGGAGTCGGGGTGCAATATAACCCCCTTGTAATCCAGGAGGAGGTAGTCAGAGACTTGTTGAGTAGCTTGGATCCTCATAAGTCCATGGGACCAGATGGGATGCATCCAAGGGTGATGAAAGACCTAGCAGATGAACTCGTCAAGCCACTCTCCATAATTTGCCAACAGTCCTGGCTTATTGATGATGTACCACAAGACTGGAAATTGGCTAATGTGATACCCATCCACAAGAAGGGCAGGAAAGATGATCCGAGTAATTACAGAGCTATCAGCTTGACCTCAGTCCTGGGCAAAGTCATANTCCAGGTGGTGAAGAGGGCCAATGGCATCCTGGTCTGTATCAGGAACAGAGTGGTCATTTGGACTAGAAAAGTTATCTTTCCCCTGTACTCGCCCCTGGTCAGACCACGTCCTGAGTACTGTGTCCAGTTCTGGGCTCTCCAGTTTAAGAAGGGTGTTGAGCTGCTTGAGAGGGTCCAGAGAAGGGCAACAAGGATGGTGAAAGGACTGGAGGACAAGCCCTATGGGGAGCGGTTACAGGAACTGGGGTTGTTTAACCTGGCGAAGAGGAGGCTCAGAGGCAACCTCATTGCTGTTTACAACTACCTGAAGGGATGTTGCAGCTAGGTGGGTGAGAATCTCTTCTCTCAGGCTGACGACACCAGAATGAGAGGACACGGCCTTAAGCTACGCCAGGGGAGGTTCAGGCTGCATGTTAGGAAGAGGTTTTTCACAGAGAGAGTGATCACTCATTTAAATGGTCTGCCCAGGGAGGTGGTAGAGTCACCATCCCTGGAGGTGTTTAAAAGAAGATTCAATGAGGAGCTCAGTGTCGTTTTCTAGTTGGTGTGGAGTGGGACTAGGTGATCCTGAGGGTCCCTTCCAACTCGGAATGACCTGCGAACCTGTGAACCTCTAGGGGTGATGACTCCACCATCTCCCTGGGCAGCCCATTCCAGTGTGAGATCACACTCTCCGTGAAAAATACACCCTTTGGTGTTGATATTTTAATTTATTTGAGAATATTTGGCAAAAGCATGAGTCCCTCGATGAGACTTTTCATAAATGGATTCTCTGTCTTATCACATGGAAGTGCTATGTAAATTGTTCTTCATTTTAGTGCTGTGGTTTGTGCTGCTAGCTTGCCATTGGAAGCATTGAAAACGTTTTGTGAGGTAAGAGTGAGAAAACAGCTTTGTAAATGAGAAGCTGAAAGCACTGCCTATGGGCATGAGTGTGTGATGTTTTGCTCTTCTTCATGGATTTGATGTTTCACAATATGGCATCTTTGTAGTACATAGTAGATGTGTTTTTGAAGGCTGTGCAACTTTTGATATGCCTTTGCAAGCCTCCAGCAAAGCTGTACAAAACTTTAGGCTTTCAGTTCATATGTGATATTAAATCTGATTAAAGGACCCAATCATAGGAACTCTAGGAATCCAATAAAGAGAGAAAACTTTAAATTTAATTTGAGTGACTTCTTTCCTGTAAGTGCATTAAAAATCCTCTACCTGACTTCTGCAATTCTGAATTAGTAAGCAACTTAGTATGCCAGCAAGTAAGACTCAGGTTTTCCAGAATCAATATTGCAGTTATTGAGTAATTATAGTACCTGCCTGGGAAGATGGACAATGTGATATTTGTTCAAGTGCTGATGGGTGATAATGGTGTTCAGTGAAAGATGATAATTGAAAACAAAATGATCTCAATGCAGTTGACGAGACAATAGAAAGACTATGGTCTTTAAATCAAAACACACTTTATCTTCTTGATTATCAATGCATTAGTTTAAAAGTAGTAACCAGCAGCAAAACTTTTAGAGGGTAATATACCATTTGTACTGCTTCAGATCATTAATAAAGACTTTCTAAATGCTAATGCTCTTGGAAAATCATTTTCTCACTCAAGGTGTTCTTATAGGCTATTACCAATAAGGGGAAGTGTCTATATACTCTTTAAAAATTAAGAAAGTTAAAATTTGCCAATTTGCCCTTTCACTCTTCTATTACTTTTAGCAAGTGCTCATACAACATATTACATTAGTCTGTGAAGCATATATAGCATGAATTCTTCATTGCTCTTCTACTGCATAAACATGCTGGAGAGTTTGTACTGACAAGAAATTGCTGCAAATTCATCAGCAAGCACTCCCAAGTCAGTAAGTAAAACATGATGTTAGAACCCTTGTGGGTCTCTTCCAACTCGGAATAACCCATGAACCTGTGAACCTGTGAACTTATTAAGTAATTCTGCACAATTACATAATATTGTAGACTTTGGTACTAGAGTCATAGTCTCCTCTGAATGATGAAAAGCTCATCTGAAAATACCAGAATAAGAAAGACATGATTTGCCATTCTTTGGTTCCATGGTATTTCCCCATTCTCTATAAAGTCATCAGTTACCATTCAGGCACTAACTCTGTGAATGTATAGGACATATAGCTGACCAAAATAGTCAGCAAGGATGACGACCTTCTCCAAAACTTTAATGTGATGACAAGAACTTAAAAAGGGCAGCTGAGTTTGTGGACCACTCACTTATCAGTGCAGATCAGAATCAAAATATTGCAGTTTCTGATGTAAAATCTTGAAGATACGGTGAAATAGTTGTGGGTTAATTTTTACCTAAAATTAATGCTGTTCTTGGGGAAAAGGAAATAATCCTAGCTCATGTAACATGCAAGATCTTATACCTGTCTCATTAATACTGCTTTTCTGTGTCCAAGTACAGGAAAATTAATAATACTTGTTTTTAACCACCACACTTTATTTCTTGTTTTTGTTGTCTCTAAACCCTTCTAGAGCATTTCCAATGCTTAATGCTTGGAAAAAACTCAACAGACTGGCTGAAGCATGAGCCAAAGTAAGGTATTACCAAAAGTGACTTTAATTCATGAATCTTTTGACAAGGTAGAAGTGGAAAGGTACAGACATGAGGATGACCAGAGAAAACAGGTATGCAATTTATCCTGACACGAGGAAGGAAATATTCTGTAAAGTGCACAGTGGCCCAGATTAATGAAAGATTAAAAAATTTGGTCATGTTCATATATGAGCATGATATAGGAAAGTATGTCTCCTTGGAATTAAAAATTCTTATGCTTTTAATTCTGAACACCAGGGGAAAAAAATTTTACTATCTCTAAAATTCAAGAATAAGTACATGCATAATATCTATTCCCTCTCATGAAATCCAATTTGTTCCAAAGGTGGTGGTTTGCTATGGAATATAATTCCTTAATTGCCTTTCAAAATATAAATTCTTATCTAAAACTGAAGAGGAATAAAGTAATTTGGAAACAGCATGCACTGTAAATAGTAGCCTGCATAGCAGAACTACCACTGTGCCCAATTATCTAAAAATTATTTTTATAAATTCCATTTCTAAGGCTGACATTTTTATTGTCCAGTAATGCTGTTAGAATGTGGGTTCATCTAGAATAACAGTGACCTCTAGGGATAAAATTTAGTGGGATACATCAAGGCGTACAATTTAGTGTGATTCACCAAGTTTTTAACTCACAGCTACAGATTTTGTGTTATATGTAGCAATAGAAACAGCTCATACGAAAATGCAAAGTAAAGTTTCTCAGATCCATTGGACTGCTGAACATATGTGCTCTGATCATTAATTAAATTCACATGTATATATGTATATATTCATATGCATGTTTATGAACATCTTTATACTTATTGCTTTTTTCCAGTTTAATCGTATTCCAAGCATACTTTTCTGACAATGAAAAAAATTATTCTTTCAACATTTGATTCCTTGTTGTCCTAGATGCTTTCTTAATAAATAATCTAGAAATTAAATACTGCAAACTTCTTTTTTAAATAACTTTTTTAATATTCAAACAATAAAAACAATTAAAAATTAATTTGATAATTCTCCAGATTTACCTGACTATGATTTTTTTCAGTGAATTTTTAATGAGAAAATTCCTGTCTTTCTTCTAATTGATCAAGAAGAATACAAATGTAAAATATTAGTTAATCTATCTCTTACTAGTTCTGTAACAGAATATGTAATCTGAAATCTTGATAAAATTTTATGTACCAGTCTTCTTCATCTTTAGTATTTTTAGTTTACCATGAAACTCCTCATACTGGGATGTGATTCTCAGTAAAAGATAGAAACTTCCTTGCTAAAGGATTTTCTCTGTGCTGAGGATTAAGCTTTACTCAAATAATTTTATTGAAATAGTAATAATATTCTGAACAGTGTAAATATTTGGTTAGCCTAATGGTTTGATTAGACCTAGAACCACAGATCTTATATAATTTTTTAGTGCATTGTCAACCTTCCTGAAGGAAATTACAAAATTGGTGAATCAGTTGTATGGTAAAAAAATCATACAACCAATCTATAGTTCAAGCCAGATTTTACAGAAGCAATAGGCATCAAGTTTACATTAGTCATTCTGGGTGCCAGACAGATGAGGAAATTACAAGTCCCAGTCTTGTTACAATGGCTTGACTAAATCAAAATCATTGCATATATTCCAGCAAGCACCAATCTCTTTTGTGTTTTATGAAAAGAGAGTTGGTGACTTATAAAAATCAAGAATCTGTGACTTGCCAAAAATGTACTTGGTGAAAAATGCTTGTTTCTATGCTGACTAGGTAACTGAATAGGAGAAGGACTCTTAAAGCAGTAAAGGTCTGGGGTCCTGTCTTAAGAGGGAGACAACAAGAGTGTAGCTGGAATACAGCAGAGGAGATACCCTGGAGTGGAGAATGGATTGTGGTTGGTAGCTTCTGCAAATTCCCAACTCTGTTAGCAACAAACCCAGAAAAGGGCAAAATAGGCAGCATGCGTCTCTTACTATTTCTTGTTTGTTGCCCTATGAAAGTATCTTCCTTGCCTTCAACAAAATGATTGGCAAGAGTTACAGATATACTCTTAATTATCACCCTACTCTAATTTTCCTGCATAAATTAACACCCCAAGGGTGTCTGCAATTGTGCTGTACCTTGGAGGCAACTGTTGTCTCCCATAGTCTACTCACAGTCTGAGAACAGGGAGTAGTTTGCCCCTTCCCAACACTTGTCTCCTCACCTTGTGCATGGAAGGAGGGCAGCTAGGTTATCCAAAAAGACAGTCTAAAATACAAGTTTACACTGGCAGTGTCCTTGATGGTCTCCATTTGCTAGAGAAAATTTAACTAAAAGATGACAACCTGCCAATTCTAGCACCTTGTTTTTTAACAAATATTTGTCTGTCCCTTCTTGCAAGAAGCTACAGGAAAGTCATATGATGATATATCCAAATAATTCATTAGTTACTCACTGCCAGTGATAAAATAAAGTATGACATGTATTGTATGTATGCATGACATTATGGAAGAAAATATAAGCAAAGGATTCCCAAATTTGAAAGCTGCTATTTCTTTGAGAGTTTTTAATCTCAAAGTTTTCTTTATGGTTATACAAGATCATTATTTCTTTCAATATCTCAATATTCTCTCACTTCTGCAGCAACAAACTGATTCTTTTTCTTTTTAAGTCATCTAGACCAGCAGACCCCAGAACTATGCTATCTTTTTTAATATGAAAAAACAGTTGAAAAATTGCTATTATAGTTTACATCTAACATAAACAAGCATTTTATTGTTATATTTATATTGTTTTTCTTTAATGAAATAAATATGTGATTTCTGTAAGAACAAACAGCAATATTTAATTCTCATGGAAGTTATTTGCTTTTTTTGTTTTGAGCTAGCTAAAACAAGAAGAAAAAGCCCATATGTAACAAGTGGAAGATGATAGTTCTTTCTCTGCATAGGTCAGTGGACAGGGAGGTAGATATTGCAGTAGGAGCAGTGTGCTGTAAGGCAGATCACTCCCAGAAGCAGAAGAGACTCTACATCATATGACTTACAGTATGAGATTTAACAAGACTAAGTGCGGGTTCTTCACTTTGGACATAACAACCCCATGCATAGCTATCAACTGGGGGATGAGTGGCTGGAGAGTGGTGAAATGGAGAGGCATTTAGGAGTCATGATTGACAGGAAACTCAATATGAGCCAGCAGTGCACCCAGGTGGCTAAGAAGGCCAATGGCATCCTGGCCTGTATTAGAAACAGAGTGGTCAGTCGGACTAGAGAAGTTATCCTTCCCCTGTACTCGGCACTGGTCAGACCACATCTTGAGTACCGTGTCCAGTTTGGCCTCCCCAGCTGAAGAAGGATGTTGAACTGCTTGAGAGGGTCCAGAGAAGGGCAACAAGGATGGTGAAAGGACTGGAGGACAAGCCATATGGGGAGCGGCTACAGGAACTGGGGTTGTTGAGGTTGCCCCCAGGTGGGTGTGGATCTCTTCTCTCACGCTGACGACCCCAGAATGAGAGGACATGGCCTGAAGCTACACCAGGGGAGGTTTAGACTGAAGAAGGTTTTTCACAGAGAGAGTGATCTCTCATTGGAATGGTCTGCCCAGGGAGGTGGTGGAGTCGCCATCCCTGGAGGTGTATAAGAGAAGACTCAATGAGGAGCTCAGTGACATGGTCTTGTAGGTCGGGAGTTGGACTAGATGGTCCTGTGGGTAGTGCCATGGTTTAGACAATGGCTTCATATTGGTTTACAGGTTGGACTTGATGATCTCCAAGGTCTCTTCCAACCTTGTAATACTGTGATACTGTGATACTTGAATGCCTGGCACCCTACCGAAGGCTAGGAATAGGAACTAAAATGTTGAATCATGTCTTAAACATCTGTGAAAAAGATGGCACTTTTGACAACATCTATCTGCATGTCCAGATCAGCAATGAGTCTGCAATTGACTTCTATAGAAAGTTTGGCTTTGAGATCACTGACACAGAGAAGAACTACTACTAGAGGATAGAGCCCACAGATGCTCACGTGCTGCAGAAAAACATCAAAGCCTTGGCCAGAACGCAGATGTGCAAAAGACCGATAACTGAACAAAACTCCAACGGACACTTTCTTGCACTGGCTTGTTGCCAAATAAGGAAAGAGAGGCCTCTTGATTTTATATTTCCCGCCTCCCCTCCTCCACTCCTTCATCCGAATTTTTGTTTCTTGATCTCTCTACAACAAAATGTAATGCTTCTTCCAAGGATTGTCCAATCATTGGGGCGGCTGTGTTTTTGGTTGGTTTTGGGTTTTAGTGGTTTGGTTTGGGGTTTTTTTGAGCTCTCCTTCTGGTGGGGTTCTTTTTGCAGGGGGTTGTTTTTTTGTTTTCTGTTGGGGTGGGAAAAGGTGTGCAGATTTTTTTAAGTTTGAGGTGTGGAGGGCTTGAGCAGGTTATCCTGAGGACAAGTTTCCTTCAGAACTACTCTTTTCAGTAAGCAGAATGTAAATCCAATAGGGGAGAAAAAGCAAAGCAATATCTTGTCCTTTAACTCCTGCATTATCATGGTTTTTATAGCCTACAGGGTACTTTACTCACCCCAACCTTTACATGTTACTTCAGTACTTCCCATTCTTCCTCTTAATACACCCTGCCTCAAAAAACTTGTATCTAGTTCTTCCCAATATTTTTGAGTATGGCTTTTTCCTGCATCTTTTGCTGAGAAAGTCAGGTTACCTTACTGTACCTTTTCATTCTGCCTGGGCTGATTGTTTTGAATGCTTTTTTAAAATACTCCTCACCCAAGCTGGTGCTGCACTCCTTAACTGACTGAGAGGAGTGTTCAGAGTGGTCTTTGTTTTCTCATATGTATTTTCCTTTACCCAACTCCCAGGAGACTTCTGCCAGAGTAAGAGCTAGATCTGGTGCTGGCAAGAGATTTGTAAAAAGAGATTTGTAAAAATACAAATCCTGAGGCAAGACCCTTAACTTTAAAAATGGGTGAAATGTTGTAGGGATCACTGAGAGTTTTATCTGTGTTGTTAGGGTGGGAAAAGTGACTGTGACCACCTTACGAGCTTTGAACACATAACCTGCCTCCAGATAAATTTGTTACAGCTACGTATTAAATGTGTGGTGACACATTGAAGGATGAGGCAAGGGTTGAGGAAACCAGGCAGCAAGGCTGAGAAGGCAGACATGAATCTGACCCTAGCTGCACAGCTTTGCAGAGGTCTCCTGGATTTGCTTGGCATTGGCTTGGCTTGGCTTGTTGTGTGTATTTGCTCCTTTGGGAGAAGGTGGTGAAGAACTGTGCAGTTTGCTCCTTTGAAGATTATTTTCCTATTTCACTGTTCAGTAGTAATAATGCAGTTCTGCTCTTGTTGGAGGGTGTTCCTGGAGCACCAGAGAAAGCAGCATGCATGGTTTTTAGCGCCAGGGTTGTGGGCTCAATCCCTCCATGGGCACTCATTTAGGACTTGGACTCGATGATCCTTGAGGGTCCTTTCCAACTCAGAATATCTGTGATTCTGTGATTTGGGATACACTTCTCTGCCTGGGGGAAGCCAAACTTTGTCTTCTCTGTGGGGGCTTCGCCATCACGATTTTCTAATATATTGAGTAGTAAGATACTCACAGCAATTCACGTGAAAATTTAACCTACTTATTAATCCAAAAATAACCAGATAATCTTGAGAAGTCCCTTTCAATCTCAACCATTTTTTTAATTCTGTCATTTTATACCCTTCTGTACTGGACAGTTTCAATTCTAGACATATGGATTTCAGTTACCTTCCTTTTCCTTTTCCTTTCACTTCCGACTAAGCCAATAGGACATGATCTTGAAAATGTATCAATATGAGTTAAAGTCCTTTTAGGAAGAAACAGAACAGAATCTGAGTTTTGCACATATTGGTTGAACAATTCGGCCTTGCGCTTGTTGCATGAAAGGTGAGATAACTCTTGATTTCTGAGTGAACTTTGTGTTCCTCACTTCCAGGTGCTTATTTTCCAGCAGAAGCTGTGCAGGGAGCTTGAATCAAAATACACAATTAATTTCAAGCACCCACATATTTCTTTGTTCATTAAGTAATATGCTTGCCAAAATATTGTTTTTAAGGATCAATTTGACCAGTTCTAAATTAGTCTCTCGCTGGTTTTAGGGCTTCCATCTACATGGTCTATGCACCTCTTTCCAGTTGTACAAAAACTTATAGATTGTAGCTTCTACTAATTTAGAAGATAAATTAGAGTTATAGATCATTTGTGGTTTGTGTATATCATCTATCACATGTGTATATACTATGTATATATGTGTGTGTATACTTCATATATATCTTGCAGTATGTTGTCTGCAGAAGAAAACAATTCAGAAATTTAGTACAGTGGTGAGTGTCCCTGTCTCTCATGTGGGAGACTGGGGGGTTCAATTCCTACCAGGGAGGCAGTGGTGCTATTTAAGAGTTGGACTCAATGATCCTTGTGGGTCCATTCCAACTCAGAAGATTCTGTGAAAATAATACATATGATTACTATCCCCAAGACTTTTGTAAAGTTAATTATGTCAAAAATAGTGTAAAGCAGAGTTAATCATTCTGTGTTACACTGATTCAATTTTCTCTAACAACAAAATAGTATACTTCTGTGGTTTTTTTTTTCTGATGCTTTAATATTAAAAAAGCATAAATCAAAGCTGTTTAGACAGATGAACAAGACAATTTTGTAACAGAATGGAAAAATGTTAGAAACTGAATAGCTGGTAAAAGATGAGTAGAACCAGGGAGAATTGATGTTTTAGCTGAAGGCAGCATCAGAGATTAGGCACTCATTTGGCTTTTCAGAAAGCCTGGTGACTCATTCCACAGAAATTAAGTTTGTGATATGTAATGAAATGCTTTCTATCTTCACTTCAAGCAAATTAGCAGGTATTTTGTGGGAAGAATATTAATGTTATCTTGCATTTGTTTCAGAGCAGGAACACATTAACAGGAGATTTGAAAATAATATCACTTTTATAATATCAGGTGCTGAAAGCAATCACTTCTATAATATCAGGTGCTGAAAGCAAGGTCACCTTTGTACCCCAATGAGAGAAAAATAGTTGTGCCTAAAAATATATTCTCTCTGTTTCACTTACCAAATGCAATGCCATGTTGTTACAAATTGTGGATTTTCTTTACTGACAGTCATATGTGCAGAGTGGAATTCTGAAAAGTTAAACAATAAGAAAGTCATGGTTTGGTGAGGGAGAAGAAATAAGTATCTCAGTGGACAAAGCAATCTCATTCCTTTAAGGGAGAAAACTAGACAGGCTGTTTTACAGCCTTCGCTGTTCCATGTTGTAAAACAATAGACTGTTGGAGATGTTACATCTCTTTTTTTTTCCTGTTTTTTTTGTTTGTTTTTTAGAAGAGCAGTAGTGAACAGGAATGGAAAGATATCTAAGAAAATTAGTGATAGAGGAAACTAGAGTATATGAGAGGTACAGAAAATCAGTCTGTCCAAAAAACAAGTAAGGCAAGACAGAGAGAAATAAAAAAAAACCCATTTTTCTTTTCTGTTTGTTTTTTAATTTGAAAACAAGACAGATATGAAATGAGACTATACATTTGCTAGCATTGGATTAAATATGAAAACTGGCCAAAGAGAATACTGGTTAGCAAATTAAAAATATTTCTTTACAGAGGAATGGATTGCATACTTATGTCTGGTTTGTGAATTAAGCAAAATAAAGTCTTGTAGAAAGAAAATCATATATATACACAGGCTGGCTGAGCACACTCTCACCAGCAGTGTCAGCAGTCAGTGCTGAACTGACAATGCAGTTCAGCAACAAAGAAACCAACACACCTTGTAGATTCCAATGTTAATCAGGGTATTTGTCTTAGTTAATATATGTTAAGAAATCCAAGAAAGGTACATACAGTTCATACACTGTAAACTTAACACTGTAGACTGTGAGTTAACTCACCGTTAACTGCATGGTGGAGAAATCACAGTATCACAGTATAGATGAGGTTGGAAAGCACCTTGAAGATCATCCACTCCAACCTGTAGCCCAACTAACTTAGCATCTACATCTAGGTCATATCGCTCAACACCTCATCCAGCCTACCCTTAAACACCTTCAGGGTTGGCGAGTCAACCACCTCTGTGGGCAACCCATTCCAAATCCAGATCACTCTTTCAGTAAAAAACCTTTTCCTAATATCAAGCCTAAACTTTCTCTGCTGAAACTTAAGACTATGACCTCTCATCCTGTCTCCAGAGACCACAGAGAAAAGACAAGCCCCCACTTGACTACAACCTCCTTTTAGGTAGTTATAGACAGCAATATGGTCACCCCTGAGCCTTCTCTTTTCTAGGCTAAACAGACCCAGTTCCCTAAGCCGCTCCCCATAGGGATTATCTTCAAGCCCATTTACCATCTTAGTTGCGCTTCTCTGAGCTCGTTCCAGCACCGCGACATCTTTCTTGAACTGAGAGGCCCAGAACTGGATACAATACTCGAGGTGTGGTCTAACCAGCACCTAGTACAGTGGAAGGATAACCTCTTTTGACCTACTAGCCACTCCATTCTTGATGCAGG
>WEKX01010345.1:0-14537 GCA_013390025.1 Pitta sordida
CAGTGTGGCGCACCGCGTCAAGCGAGCGACAGGGATGGGGATGGGGACGGGGACGGGGATTGGGGCAAGGGTGTGCCCCGAGCCCTGCGAGCATGGTGGAGGAGAGCAGGGACGGGTCTGGCTGTGGGAGTGGGGAGGCGGGAGGGGGGGCAGAGCTGGCGCCATGAGTGGTGGAGCAAGGGGTCAATCAGAGGTTGCGGTAGATTCTGTGCACGCACCAGGCCCCGCAACTTGCTGGAAAATCAACAGCGAGTATGGGATCCCACAAATTTCGGACTGCGACTATGTGAAGGATCACTGTAATAATATTTTCAAAAGCACTCTATAATTACTCTAGATTGTTAAGCCATTTAGTTTTTAAACAGTTATTGAAATCCATTCAGTAACTGTTTTAGCTGGGGCAGAGGAGGGACAGGAAGGGATGAGTAAGTACTGACCCACTGAATTGTTGCCAAAGATAAGATAAGATCTTCTAAATCTGGTTTCATGCAGGCTTTTTTCATGGATAGTGAGCATGTTTTCAGAGCATCCTAAGGAATAAAAAGAGTAGATAAGTACAGAAATCCAGTGGGATGATTCACAGTAGCAGTATCAGAATTTGAGAATTGCAAATATGTGATGTCATATGGAGAACATACTATGTTGGACAAGTGATCCATTTTGGATCACAGGAAATCAAAGTATTTTTTCTCCAGAGTACCTGGGCTCCAAACCTTCTACTAACCATGAATGCAATTTTCTGTAAGTCGGATGGGGATAGCTTTTTCATTGCCTTCTTCACAGATGCATTACTGTTAGATTGCTGGTAACTGTCTTAATTACAGTAGGTGGCTAACCTTGGTCTATTTCATGTTGAGATTAACTATTTTGTGTTATTTTCTACAATATAACTGCATAAAGAAATAGAATACTCTAGTTTGTAAGGCAAAATAACATGGTATATGTTACAGGAAAGAGCACTTAAAATTTTAGTCTAATGAAAATCAATGACAAGGTAATATTGATTTTACTGGGTAAGAAGAAGCAAGTTGAAGTGATAAATCATCACCTTTAAACTAAGTTGATTGCTGAAAATCAAATCTAGTAGGCAAATACATACATGATACTAAACAATAGTTGGTAAAAATGGTGCAACTACCTAGGAAGAGAAAAAATAATTTTACTTTGGAGAGCCTGACTATGATAATAAGTGCTTAACCCAGCAAGTTGTTGCACATTGGAAACAATAATAACAGATGAGACTGGAGACATTCAGTCTTCACAATCTTTGTTATCTTTGAGAAGGTTTGACATGATCACTCTATTTCACTTCAGAACACATAAGGTTTAGGCAGTGTACTTAGGGGAGCTATTTTCAAAATATGAAAACAGTAACATTTTCACACTTTTTATTAATAACAAGGAGATTTTTCAGAGTGGTCTCAGCCTACTCAGTAAGATTCTTTTTGGATGTAAAAATCTTATTATTGCAATTAATTTCAGTTCCGTTCTACTGTTATTCACGTCTAAGAATGGTTGGTATTTGCTATCCAGAAAAACTTAATGTGCAATCCAATTGGAGTAAAAAGGGCTCTATGCTGAGAACATAGACATCTAGTCAGATTGTGACAGCAATACTTCCATCTATAAACCAAATTTTCTTTAGTTTTGTTATTGAACTTTTGTTTCTTTTACTTTTCCATGCTTACGGCAAAGTTGCAACAAGGTTTGTTGCAACAAAGGTTCCTTCGTGGGTGTAGACCTCTTCTTCCAGGCTGACGACACCAGAACGAGAGGGCACGGCCTCAAGCTACGCCAGGGGAGGTTCAATCTCAACATTAGGAAGCGGTTTTTCACAGAGAGAGTAATCGCATATTGGAATGGGCTGCCCAGAGAGGTGGTGGAGTCACCATCCCTGGAGGTGTTTAAGAGAAGACTGGACGAGGAGCTTAGTGACATGGTCTAGCAGGGCGGTGTAGGGCTGGATGACGTTGGGCCCCTTCCGGCTCGGAGTGGCCTGCTAGACTGTGAGGGATCCAGGTTGGTGTTATGCTCTGCGATGTGCTCTCGGTCTCCTTACGGGTGTTAGATGGTGAGTTGGACTAGATGATCCTTGTGGGTCCCTTCCAACTCATAACATTCTGTGATTCTGTGATTCTGTGATTCTGTGATTCAAAGGAACCTCTTTGGTTTTGAGGTTTGGTTCACTCAGAAATGGATGGCACATTACTTATTTAAAGGCAGACATGCAAAATTTTAGAATGAGAAGCATTATACAAAAATAAAATCTCTTTCAAAGTGTTCAGAGAATCAAACATCACTAGCAGCGAATTACAGCTTTTTTTTCCCCTTTTTTCTTTTTGTGATGGTTTTAGAGAAAATAAATTACAGTTATACTTCCAAATTTGTGAAGAACATGTCTCCCGGGGGTCCTGCAAACTGTATAATTTGCAAACAGGTGCATGTCATTAATTTGCATGCAGGCTACACCCACCACTCCACCTCCCGCCAATCAGGAGCGCTGGGAAGCGTTTTCTGCTTCTCCCCATGGGCTCTCCCAGCACAGGGGAGCAAAGGGAATTGTTTCTGAGCCCTCTCTGCCTGGGGAGACCCACGGACAATCCTTGGGCTTCTCTTCAGCCACACTGCCGCTTTCACAGCTACCACCGGGCTGTTGCCACCACACATGCTTGCACCACCGCTGTGGTGGGGAAGCTCCAGGGCCTTGGCAGGGAAAAGGTGTCCCTGGGGTCTGGTCGGTGGTCTTGGAGCCCGGGAAACGTTAACTCTGCAACACTGCGACACTCAGGATCCCTTATGGTGGCACTCATTGGTGTCAGAGTTTCTTTCCCTTTAACTGTGGCAGCTACGATACGTGCATTTGCTGGTCCTGAGTGCAGGAGTGGCAGCGCTGGTTGGATGAACTGGCCAGCAGAACACCACTTCCCCCCTGTTGCAGAGGCGGGAGGGCATGGGGGAATAGAAGCCTCCTTTTGGCACAGTAGCTGTGGCGGCAGTGTGGACATGTCCCGCCGCTGCCCCGTCCCTGCACACAGCATTTTCCCCACCACCACTGTGGCCAGCCCAGCCCCACTTTAATGGGGCACTTTCCCTGGGGCTACGTCATCACCAGATGCACCAGGCACATAGTCCCTGGGCACAGACCGCATCGCCTTCCCCACCTGTAGCCATGGAAACAGTAACACATGCCCAGTGGGAGTCAGTCTCCCGTCTGGGCTTAGAGTAACAGGGGATGGTGTGACTTGTAGCAGTGCTGCCCTGGGTCTCAGCGGCTGCCCAGGGCATACCACGGTGTAAGCCTTCCATGGTATAGACCAGGCATGGAACCACACAGGAGTGGGGCAGTGACCGTTGCACGGTGCCGCGGGACTATAAACGCCACAGTGAGCAGGAGGTACTCTGCCAATCACTGAGGCAGATTCACGGGGAAAATTTGTCACGATCCAGTGAGGTCGCAATGGAGAAGTTGCAATGCACCAAGGCATGACTGTATTTCAGTTCTTTTTGGAGAATGATAACAAGCAGCCCTGTCATGCTTGTATAACTGCATGCCATATTTTTCCAATTTGTACCACAATTTTATAGTATTTATAGTATTTATTACTGGCTGGGTGGAGTGCCAAATCCAGATGTTGTTCTGAAGTCTGCACATGTCAGGAAGGTACAGTTATACCCCATCATTTGCGAGGAACGGGTCATGACATGGGCCTTGCGAAAAGCCAAACTCACAAAGAAGCGCGGGTCATTAATATGCATGCAGGCCACACCCATTGCTCCACCCCCTGGTGCTCCAGAGCACTGGGGACACTTTTCTGCTTCTACCCACGGCCTCCCTCAGCACAGGGGAGCAAAGGGAATAATTTCTGAGCCCACTCTGACTTGGGAGTCCCTCCACCCCCCGAGAATCTGTGGGCTTGTCCGGGCTGCTGCGACCGTGCTCCCACAGCCCAAACCCCATGTGACTTCCCGCCTTCCCCCCCCCGACCACAGTGATTGTGCGGCGTAACGATGTGGCTTCCCGGCACGGAGCTGCTGGAGCAGGGGGAGTGGGGGAGTCGGGTCGGTATTGGAGTTTCTTTCCCTTTAACATCCACCGGTCCTGGGAGAGGCAGCGCTGGCCGTACGGTCCCAGAGGGTGGAGGAACAGATGCCTCCTCATGGCACAACGACAGCTGCCCCTTCCCAGCACACAGCATTTGCCTCACCTCGCTTGCCTCACTTTTGTGGAGCAGTTTCCCAGGTCACTCAGGTCGGATAAAAAAAGCCCAAAAGTTTATTTTCCCTCCTTGCATAGTTCTATCATAGAGAGTTATATTTTTCTTCATGATCACTCTTTAAATGACACAATCATATTTAAAATCTTGTATTTCATATTTCAGGTACATTTACTATACCACGAAACCACTGCTGGGCCAGCTGATATGTTGGAAGTGACTAAGTAGGTTACTGTTCTGTCACTTGAAAGAAATAATAGGTTTATGGCTGAGCTGGTCCATGCCACTTCATTAAAGAAAATTGGAAAGGCAGAGACTCTTAAACTCCTAAACACTTAATATGGTAACAATTTTTTGTATATTTTTTATAATTCTAGTTTTTTTCACTATGACACAGTGTATAAGGTGTGAAATTAATTTCTTTTCTTAACTGAAGAGAGCCAGTACATAGTACAGCAAACTTTTAAATGTAACTAGGAGTCAAATTGATATATATTGAGAAGCTGTGAAAAGTGGGAGGGATTTTTTTTAAAGTAGTTTTTTCTGACCTTATTTTTATATGTTTCTTAAAATAATATAAACCAGTATTATGCTTTATTTTAGAAATTCTGATTAGAAATTAGTCTTTATTTATTTAATTTTAAATATTTTGAATTGTTTTTTTCCAAAGATAGAATTAAATGTGTTAGTATTTCAGTGTCGGAAAGGTCAGAGAAGAACAAGCACATTCCATGAATAGGACTCTATCTATTATTTAACACACAAACTATATTTGCTGTGCTACCAAATACTTCTAAGACATTCCTGAATAGATTGCTTGGTTTCTTTTTTTGCACTTCAGCTTGGCTTAGCAGCACTCACATACCTTACAGACCTGTACTGAGGCAAAGCTGCTATAAAGGTTGTGGAGGCCTCAGGCACAGTGCAAACACCCTCTGTAGAATCTTGCAGATCTAATGATGTGATAAGGAGCTACACAGCTTAGTGACCTGATTACAGAAAAAAACATGTGATAATTTGTCATGGGGAAAGCCTTTTTGTTCCATTGTAAAACTTTTCTCTTTTTTTACTGGAACAGACAATAGGTTTCTCTTCTTATCTCCCTGCCTACCCCCCCCTCCCCAAAAGGAATCTGACATGGGGAGGAGCTTTCTCCTTTTCACCTGACAAATCCTGTGTCTAATCTCCCCTTCCTGGCAAGGCATATGGCATGGGGAGGGCCCTTCTCCTGTCTACAGGACAAACAGTGGAGGATTCCTTTCTTATCTTCCCCTTCCGACAAGGCATGTGACTAGGGGAAGGACCTGAGGGCCAGGGCAGGCTGAGTGATTGCCAATGGCTTGTGAAGACATGCCCACAAGACATGTGACCTGGGAGGGGCCCGAGGCCCTATAATTACTGCAATGTATTGATAAATAATAATGATGAAATTTAATAATAAACAAGCAATAGAAGATCAAATTTTCTTTTAAAATACATGATACTGAATTAATATGAAAAAATAATCCTGAGTTCTAGTGATATATTTTTATGATTATTTAGTTATCAACTCTGCCTGACCCTAAACTTAGCCTTACCTTAACCTATTGCATTACTTTAGCCCAAACATCTATTGTTTCATATTCCATGTTTATTTTTAAAATAAAAACTCACTCTATAATCTTTTTGATTTTGTTATGAAAAATATTCATAGAATCACAGAATACTACGGAAGGGACCCACAAGGATCATCTAGTCCAACTAACCATCTAACACCCTTACAGAGACCGAACACACACCCCAGAGTGGTGAACATAAACCTAGTTCCCTCACAGGCGCACAGGCCACTCCGAGCCAGAAGGGACTCACGGGACCATCCAGCCCAACACTCCCCAGCTAGACCATGTCACTAAGCTCCTCATCGAGTCTTCTCTTAAACACCTCCAGGGATGGTGACTCCACCACCTCCCTGGGCAGTCCATTCCAATGAGCGATCACTCTCTCTGTGAAAAACCTCTTCCTTACATTCAGTCTAAACCTCCCCTGGTGTAGCTCAGGGCCATGTCATCTTGTTCTGTTGTCAACCTTCATTAAATGTAAATCCCAATGTTTGAATTGCTTTCAATGTGGTTTTTAACAGGCCATGGTACTGTTCAAGTTTTCCAGAAGCTGGTGCATTAAAGCAAATATGATGTACTCCCAATACTATGCTCACTGACATAGATGCACCTCAGTTCTTTCTGGAGCACCATGTCACTACACAATTTGCTTTTCAAGGCCCAAGGTAGTGTTCCTTGCAGTGGTGTGAGACACGGGTTGCATTTCCAGAAATACCTCAACCCTTTTGCTGCCCATTCAGATCCACTTGAGATACTTTAATCTTGGCAGCCCGGTCCACCTCTCTGTTGTGATGTTCTTCAGTAGACAGCTCTTGGGTATGAGCATATCTATATGATGGATTTTACAGCCGACTTCTCTACCCAAGAAATAATGTCTTGCCACAATACAGCAGCCCAGATGCTGTGATGCCAGCTGATCTCTTTTCATCAGCCTAATCACACATTTGTTACCATCCATGAGTCAGCATAGATGCAGACTGTTGGCCATATCATTCAGCAATAAAGCTAGCTGGGGAGCCATCAGCTCTGAAATCATCCAGTCCCTCAATAGTTTCTGCAACATGCCATATAGGACTCCATACATCATTTTTCCATTTTCTATGTATCTCTATGATGTCTCAAGAGCCACCCATGAATAGACCATATTGCTTTTCATTTTCATGTAGCTGGTTCTATATGGGACCTCTTCAGCCTCCACCTCCTTTTCTCATGATAGTCCAAAATTTTCTCTTTCTGGCCAGTTTGTGATGACTTGGCAGCTCCTTGGTAATTGGAATTTCCTATCTAAGCACACTGTATGGTCCATGTGGCATCGGTGGCATGATGTGTGGAAGGCACATCATGTAGAAGGAACTTTCCCTTTGAACATCCAGACCAGCATTCCTTCGGGGTGCCTGGAGGAGCTGTGCTTTGGTGCCAATCACTTCTGAAGTGTCTTGAACCTCTCCATCAGCTGCCAATATCTCTTTTGCAGTAGCGATGTAGCTGACCTCTGATCCTTTGTATTACCAACTTCAGAATCCTAGGAGTTTTCTCATGTCTCCCCAGGTACTTTTTGCCAGGGTTCCAGGAAGGACCATTCTCCCCAACTGCAGTAGGAAAAACATTTTTCACATCCTGACTGGACTAAGGGGTACCATATGAACCATCTCCTGCTTAATTTTTCAAAAGCTTGTTGTTCAGGACCCTACCTGAAGTCATTCTTCTTCCAGGTCACTTGGTAGAGAGGGTTTACAATCTGACTAATCTTGAATATACATTCTCTAAAAATTGACAGTGTCTAGGAAAGACTGTTTTTCATTCTTGCTGGTTAGTGGGGGCATAGCTGCTATTTTGTTTTTTCTGTCCACTGGAATATGATGATGTTCATCTTGCTATTTTACTCTTAAAAATTGAATTTTCTGGGCTGGTCTCTTGACTTTATTTTGTTTTATGGCAAAATTGGCCTTCAGGAGGATTTGGATTATCTTCTCCCCTTTCTCATAAACTTCCTCTGCTGTGTTGCTCCACATAGTGATGTCATCAATGTATTGCAACTCTTCTGGAGCCTCACCCTTTTCCATTGCAGTCTGGATCAGTCCATAGCAAATAGAGCGACTGTTATTCCACCACTGGTGCACTCAATTCCAGGTCCTCACAAAACTCAGTAAAGTCAAAGTACGTGTTTTGTTGCGTAGTGTCTCAATGGAAATGTGAGAGCCATTTTTCAAGTGTATCTCACTGAAGCTCCTTAACTTCATTTTTTAGAAATGGTTAAGAACTAGAAGTGCTGTGGAAAAATGTCAGAGTTTAAAAAGATGTGAAAGGTTACATAATTTTTTTGTTTCTCATTTTGTCTAAGCTCAGGTGCCAGGGGTTACTGGTGATTGCTGCTGGTTTAGGCTGCAGGTTAGGGGTAGTTTTTTCAAACCTAGACCAGGAAAAGGCTTTTCCTCTCAATTTGCTCTTTTGCAGGTACTACTTCTTGAATTAGCAGGAGAGAGGAGTTGCAGTATCAAAACCTTTGCTGCAGAAAAATTGTAAGTTTGATTTATTTACCTATATATGGTGGTGGTGGCAGATGCTTTTGTTATTCCAAGGAGGCAAGTGGAAAAAGGAAGTCAGTGTTGGAGAGACATTTTGGGACTCAAAATAAAAATACCATAGGTAAGAAAAGTTATAGTTGGCAGGAATGTTCTGGTAGAGAGTGACTTTATATTTAGTGTGTGTAGTGCTCATGTATTGGCAATACTGTAAAGAGTTGGACTGTGGAGTAGTATGGGAGAGAGGAATCCTAACTTTTGTATGTGTCTCATTCTGGCTTAGAAAAACCTTCACAGACCTTTGGATTTGTGAAATCAAATTGTTCTGATCTCAATTTTACTTTCAGTCAAAATCATCTGGCATAAAGGATGAAAATTGTGAAGGACTATCCCCATTCTAGGTGCTGCTTATTTTAATACAGAGTGATTTCTTTGTTCCTGCATAAGCCAGGTCACTGACTACTAGTATGTGATGCCATAATTATAAAATTAATTAAGGTTTTGACTTGTTTGTCCTAGGGCTAAATAATTTTACATAGTAGAAACATTGCACTGCCCTCCTTTGCTTTATTGAATATTGAACTTCATTCACTAATGGAACTGTAACTCTGTAAGAGTGTGTTGGGGTTTTTTGGTGGTTATTTCTTCTTTTCCACAAAGCTACTCTTGGGTCTCTTCCAGGGAGCTTTACTAGTCAGTCTGGTTTTGTTCAATTGAAATCAGACATGTTTATTTCATGCATTCCATGTTGAGGTGATGTGACTTACAGACTGCTCACTGAAAACAGAGTGAGGATCCAGTCATTAATAATGACTGAGAGGAAAGCACGTTGTAGCTCAGGAATTTGGGATGGAAGTTGAAAGCAATTTCAGACATCCTTCATGGTCTTGTGATTTTCAGTTGTGCAAACTAATCTGAGGATTCTGTCATGAGTATATACTCTTCTTGGAGATACTGTGTCATTTTGTGTGAGTGAGAATGGCCATGGTTTGGTGTTTTTTGCTTTGAAGTGGTTTGATTTGGGGTTTTTGTTTGTTTTTCTAGGCTGTCTGACTACTTGATTTGGGTACATGATGAAAGACTAGAGAACTGGGATTTGTTATCACTTTGAGGCATTAAATATTAACTAATGTTGGAGTTTCATGTTAAGAAAGGAAAATAACAATCAATATCTGGTTGCGAAGAACAATAATGAAGTTTTGAATGGTAGGGAATATTTTTAGAGATCATGTTGGAATTCATTACTGTGCATTTTTAATAGTGATGTGGGAAGAATGTTACACTCAAAATAACACAGTGAAACTTCTTTGAGTTGTATTAATTTAGAGAATTAAGGCATGGTCTAGTTACTGGGTTGTTGGACTGATAGTCCTGGGGGTCCCTTCCTGCTCGGAGTGGCCTGTGAGCCTGTGAGGGAATTAGGTTTATGTCCACAGCTCTGGGGTGTGGGATTGATCCCTGTATGGGCGTTCGCCTGGGAGTTGGACTAGATGATCCTTGTGGGTCCCTTCCAACTCATAATAAATGTTCTGTGATTCTGTGACATGGTCTAGTAGGTGGGGAGTTGGACTGGATGGTCCTGTGAGTAGTGCCATGGTTTAGTCAATGGGTTGGTGTTGGGTTACAGGTTGGACTTGATGATCTCCAAGGTCTCTTCCAACCTTGCTGATACTGTGATACTGTGAAAGTAGTCTGGTAACAGAGAGCCAAAAAAAATGGAAAAAAGTGAATTATTATGATTTTTTGATCCCGCTAAAGTATAGTAATGTTTGTGTATGTATCTGCATATCTATGTCTACACACATGTATATGTACGTATCGTAATGAGTTTTACTCATGTTGGCAGGGGTGGATGATACTTCTACCGCTTTTTGGAAGGACCAGCAAAAGTAACACACTAATACAACGTATGCTTATTTAGAAACTTTTTAAATCTTTCTCAAATTACAGTTTTGGGTTGAATGTTGCATATGTAGGCTTTGATATGGAGCAGTCTTAAGAATTTTCATGCTGTCTAAATAATTGCAGCAGCATGAAAGAACCAACCAGTAACACATTTTCTTTTCAAACTTCTAAAAGAATTTCAACAACATGAATTGAACTGTCACAACAGTGGTAGATGTTCTTATAGGATTGAACTTTGCAATGATTTTCCTTTTGTAGCATTACATTGGACATTGTAAATCTCAGCATGCTCAGCAAGCCAAAATGGAACATAATGAAAACTAAATTCCAGAGCTGTCAAATCGAGACACAGAAATAATATTAACTCTTGCATCATTCTGTATTATAAAAGTCTTCTGTGTAATGCTGAACGTGGCAACAACTTTGATGATTGCTAAATTAAACCATGTCATGGTTCAGGCACCAAAAAACCGGTTATGACAAGGAACTAGAGCAGAGAGAGATATGATAGTTAGTGGAGAACTAGAGTGCTTCATTTCAGATTTATTAGTTACTATAGCAGTGGTAAGTGAAGTTTCCACTAAAACAATGCAGGGAGCTTTGAAACTGAACTTGACTTGTCTAAGACTAAAGTGCATTGTACTATTCTCTTTTTTAGGAATTGCATCAATTAAAAAAATAAATAAATAGATATTGTGGTGGCCCACTTCAAGAGTAGAAAAATTCCTATTACCCCTGAAGATGTTGCAAGAGGCCTCTAGGTTTTTATCAAAATACAGAGGTGAAATAATAGCCTTCATCTGAATATTCAGAGAAGCTTAAGTATCTTGACCAACAAGACTCTTGACAGTCCTGTTATTCTGTTTGTCAGCTTTGAGTCTGTGCCATGAAAATGTTGCAAATCACTTATAAATGGAAATATTTTTCAGGCAAGGTTATTTAAACTGAAATGACTTTTCATGCTTGCAAGCCAATTACCAAACAAGATTGCAGTTGCCATAAAAATTTCTCTGAAGAGCTAGTATGGTGAAAAGTAACTTTAGATTAAAGGAACATGATGAAATCTATTTGTCATATAGAGTTTTAAAGAATAGATAAAAGCAAAACCTATAGAACAATTATATAAGCATACATTTTACTGTGGAACTTCTATATAAGATGTAAGGAAGCCACTATAGGACTGACAGAGTTCTATTCGCTAGACATTAAAAAAAAGAAGCCTTTTACTGTTAGGTGAGGCATGTCCACAGCCTGGAGAGAATATCATAGGAGGGTAAGCAAAAATTGCTGGAAGGAGACTAAGAAATGTGTTGCACTGCTTTAGTCTTTGGCCTGTCTTATTTAAAATGCTTCAGTTTCCACAGAGCCTATAAACTCTTTCTTGAAGGTTCAGTAAAACTATGTAGCTCTATAAACATCTTACCTGCAAATGAAACTTTGTTCAGAAGTCTGGGTCTGTGACAGGAAGAAAATAATTACAATTATTCTTTGAGAAGAAAAGGCAGACTGAATATTTTGGCAGAATCTTAGATACATTCATTATTGATATTAAGGGATTTAGGTCCCCTTGTGGCAAGTATATCTTGCATTCTTCAGCAAAAGTGACTGGTAATGAAACTTCTAAGTGAATGAGTCTGGAAGAAAAAACAGAGAATGGAAGACAATTGAGAACATTTGAAATGCAACTAAATTTTCTTATGGATATTAAATGACAGTACAGGAAATAGAATTCTCTTTACATCTGAAGCTCCTTGGCTGGGAAGGTCGGGCAAAAGCTATTCTGTACATTCCTCCCTGAGGTCTGAGTGCTGTTACCCCACTCTTCCCCCAGAGTCTAATGTTGTATTTCAAATAACTTGATCTGAGACCTATAAAGTCTTTTGGAGAAAACTACTACAATTACTTCAACCATGGTGAAAGTGGGTTTACTAGTTTATTCTAAATTTTGGTGAGTAATGTTGCTACTGTGTGTAGATGTGACCTTGTTAAATAAAAGACTGGAGCTATTATTACATTACTCATGGCAGTAAAAAGAGAAGAAACCACAAAGTAGCATTATTAGCTTTCAAGATGCTTTCTAGATGTGTTAACAAACCTAACATGATTTAAAGTAAAAATCTGAAGTAAAAAGCCTTGCCATGAAAAGTATTCTGCTTACTGTTTCACTGAAGAATCCCTTTCAGTTCTTATTAGCTTTTCTGTAAAGAACAGAAGTTCCATCACCTTTTAGATCACCTTTTGTGAAGTAAACAGAACTAAAATACTTTGAAAGGAAAATAGAAATTACTGGCAGATCTCTTTGTAGAGCTATGAGTACTGAAGTGAGTAGCCGCATTTGCTCCATCTCTCTTATTCTGAGTTGTTGTCCTTGCCCTTCTTCTCCCAACTCTCTGCAAGGTTTGGTGCCTTTGGAGACATCACAATTTGAAAACTGCTTTTTCTGAGTTTTGAATGTTCTGTGTAGAACAATGTATCTTGAATAACTCAACATACATCCTCAAGTGTAGTGTATTTATGCTTATGACATCCAGACTAAGCATCGGTTGGAAGATGCATAACTTTGAAATCCTTCATCCAATACGAAAAGAAATCCCCATTTAGTTGGGTTGTTTTCCAGATGCTCTGCTTTGGTGGACTGTACCATATCCAGGAGCTTTGAGCAACTGAAGAGATTTGCTTTTTCATATATCAAAAGTTACTTTGTTCCTTTCATTGTTAATAAAAGTTATCCCAATAGTCTTTCTGTCAAAATCTGTACATCTCCGTGTTCTGCGTGTCAGCTTTTTAGAATGTGACACAGAAGCGGCTGGTGTGACTAACAAGCTAGCTTGGTAGTAAGAGTATCTCAATGCTGTGCATTGTGGCTATGGCAATAAACATTAATTTCACCCTAAGAACAGACCATGCTAGATAGCACCATGGCTTTTTCTCCTATTTTCAGTCAGGTCACAAGTAAAGAACTATTTGAAGGATGTGTGAAAGAAATGAACTTTTCATGTAAAAATATGTCAATAAATATTTCAGTATGAAGATTAAAATTGGAGCATTTCTCTATCTCCCAGCATGTCTTCTTCCTCTTCACTACTTTATTAATTTTCTTGTCTTCAGCTGACCTGAAATATGAAAATATTCCATATAGGATATATAGGCAGGGCTTGTGTTATAGGCTGAAATCCTTCAGTAAAATGATGCCTGCCATCTATTGCTCTCCGTAGTATTCAGCTCAACATAGCATCAGAAAGTAGGACAGTAATTTTTTTAAATCATAAGAAATCTAATATGCTATTTATATTTTTTATTTTTGTGTGGATTGCTTTGTATCAGAGTAGATCTAATCTAGCTTGCCTAAACACACCACAATCAAGCAGCTGAAATGATTTAAAAGGAAACAAACACGTTCAACTTAACCTTCTATCTCTTGATGTGATTTCAGAAAAGAATCACATGACCCTAAGTACAAAATAAAGTCTGTTTCCAACTGAAAATGTCACTTATTGCATGTGTGAGGTGAGAGAGGGAATGGCATTAAGTCTTTTTTGATCACTGTTTCCCTGAAATTTTTCATATGCAATATCTCCAGAGCTCATTTTGCCTGGAGGAGCAAGTATTCACTGACTTCCTACAGAAAAGAAAATGCCAATGTATCTGTCCTTGAGAAGTTATATTGGAGTACATATGCCTTCTTCCTTTCTCCTATGTTCTCAGACTGCCTCCCCAGGGAAAAAAAATTTATCAAATTTTCAAATATATTCATGCTGTCTTCAGTAAATGTGACTGCCCAAGATATAAAATTCTAAAGGATAATACAAATCAGTAGAAACTAGACATTTAAGACCAAAGAAACTTTGTTTTTCCTTTGTGTTTGTGTCTTTCTCATTTAAAATATGAGTGTTGTGGACCATGTGGAAAAAAACCTGTTTCCCATTTAAAGTCATTTACATTATTTATTATAAAGCCTTACTTGTGTAATTTTTTTCAATTCACAGAAAAATAATTAAATAAAAAAAGTAAAAGGGCACAAGATACCAGAAGCTACCATGTTTTCTGTAACATTGCTAGAAGTCAAGGCGGTTTATCATGATTTTGACTACAGAAATAGGAATTTTTCTTCAGGGAAATGTGTCAGTAAATTCACATGTGTTATCATCAATCTCGCCTGATTCTCATCTGCATGTCAACCAAGGCATTTAGTCTTAGAGAGACAGGGTGGAGAAAAAATAAGTGCCAACAGTTGCATAGGCTAGAGAAAATGGAATTGTGATGTATTTATTGAGAAGCAGTTTTCAAAAGGAATATTT
>WEKX01010353.1:5818-17919 GCA_013390025.1 Pitta sordida
GCTGTGAGACCCTGGAGAACGTGGCAAGGTGCTATACTAAGGAAAGAAAACTACCTGTACAAGATTCTGCTTTCCATCTCAAACAGGATTTCAGGCCTCTAACTTTACAAATCATGCTTTTCAGCACCAAGTACCAAATACAGATGAAGTGTAAATCAGGAGTCAGTTTAGGATATCATTAAGATTCACCAAATAGCAAGGACAGCAGGTAACCACACCAAAGCTGTAGACAAAACTGACACCGTTACCAACATCTGGACAATCCTGCAGTAAGACTAATACAAATCACGAAGAGTTGAACAAACAAACAAACAAGCACACACCAACAAACACAACAAAAACAAACAAACAAACAGCTCCCTTCCCCCAACCCAACCCCAACTACAGAGAAGCACACAAATTTCTAATTTTAATTTAAACACTTTTATCTTGTTTTTCAGCAGCCTTGGAAAAAGATGGGTCTTGCTGTAGACCCTAGTGACAACACCCTGGAAATGTTTTACAACAAGGTCATTGCCTTCATGGTTTTCCTTTAATTCTTTGAAACAGAACATGAAACAAATTCGTTATTCCTGCATCTGATTTGGATAAAGGACTATCTCTGAAAACCTACCATTCAGTACCATTTTGACAGAGTTGCTACTGCCAGATAATGAGTGTTAGAGAGCAAGAGAGTTGGATTTCACAAGGAATTTTGTCAGGCATTTAGTCTGATAGAGATCTGGCTGTACTTCCAGTAAGACACATGTAATCTCTGTTATGATGACACCAATTATATTATTTTGATTACTATAATCAGAAGTTGTAGCTTAAGTTTACTAGCTGACAACTCTGTCTCTTAGTTGCACAAGTATCTCTCATGTGGGAGACGCGGGTTCAATTCCCCACCGGGGAGGCAGTGGTGCTGCTTAAGAGTTGGACTCCATGATCCTTCTGTGATTCTGTGAGTTCCTAAGATTCTATTTGATGGATGGGTAAAAACGGAAATAGCAGTATGGACCTATTCATGAAGAAAGACCATTTCCTTATTACTGCTAAGTAGTATGGTGCAATGTTTGGGGTTTACCTTTAGGTGATTTTCTTTATTTTAGGTTTGCAGGCTGTGACTGTGAAGAGTACACATAATAGATATAAAAATCAAGACATATTTCCTTATGTCTTCAATAGAAGCCAGATTACAAAAGCTCCTATTCAAAAATAAATAAAGAAAGGAAATATCTTTCCATTTTCCAAGTATCTGCAATTAGCCTAGCTGCTTGTATTTTCCAGGAGCTTTTGTTCAGGGTTTTTTTCAAACATATCTTTTTTTCCAGAACACACACACAGGAGTTCTACAATCTCATCATTGCCCTTTTAGGGACATTATCACCTCTTTCCAAAATGCCTCTGTCCTAGAGCACTCATAAAGCACATCCTGGGGATTTAATTTTGTCACATCACACACATAATTTTGTCCTTGTAGGAATGGTTTTTGAGTTCTAAATTAGATTTCTGATAGAAAACACGTGACAGTCATTCTTTTTCCTTCTCTTTTATGGTCTCTTTGCTTACCTACTGTAGCCTAACTCATCCTTACTCCAATTAACTTTATTGCTGCTCTATTATTTTATACATATATATGCATATATATATATACTTATTATATACTTATTACATGTTTCAAATCATCTCCTTAGAAGATTAGAAAAAAGTGCTGGAGAAACTTTGCCTCGCCTTTAGCAGTACTCCTGTATTTTGAAATAGCGTTGGTGCTGATATTGAGCTGCGTAATGAGGATCTAAGTAGAGTAGGGTTACATGCAGGTATTTACTGGTGGAAAACCATGCTAGTAGTAGTATGTTTCTCTGCCCAGAATCCAATTCTTTGGGGGAAGTCTTCAAGAAACCTGCTAGTCTTTGTGAAATGCACACAGATACATCTAGTGATTCAAGAAACAATAGTCACCAGCCCCGTAAGTAAGAGGAAATATTATATTTAAGAGACTCAGCAGAGTTCTCAAGATTAAACTACCTTTATCAAATTATGCAATGTATGATCAGTATGGGAACAATCCCAGCCTACACTCCTGACATGTGAATAAGGCAGAGTCAAGATTAAGGCTAACAGATTTTCTTAGCATGTTACAAGTTCTTGGAATGAAGGGCATAGAAACCTGAGACACAGAGAAAAAAAGGTAAGAGAAATTAACTGCGTCTGCAGCAGGATCTAGTTTAAGGTAAAGTACTATCAAATTATAGCACAGATTTTATGGTCATTGCATCAATTATGTGGGCATTGCATATGGGGAGATTTTAATCAAGAATGGAAGATATGTAATGGTACCAACATGCTTAGAAGTCATATCCCCTGTATCCTGGTCCATGTAAAGTCATAATCACATGCATGCATGAAAAAAAACCCCAAACCAACAACCCCCCCCATTTACACTTGCTATTAATGTCTTTTTAAATATATTAAAAGTGGTCCCAACCAATGCAGATAGTTTTATGCCACTGAGAATTACATGAATTAAGAAAAGATGTGGTCCTACTTTCCCCGAGCACTAGAACAACCGAGGTAGTCTTCACATCAAAAACTATTTAAACTCACATAAGACATAAGAGATTACCTGCAGTAAGATCTCAAAGAAGATGGCAGTTTTCTCAGTAAAATTCCTTTTTGGTCAGGTCTCTGGTCATGAAATTCTCAGTGACCAGGATAGAGTTCTGAAAGCAAGTACATCAGTAGTGTCACATGTAGGAATTTGTCTGAAGCAAACCAACTTGGTTTGCTTCAATCTAGCTTGGATTTTCCCGATGATAAATGAGGTATCAGGCAGTATGAGCAGCGAGGTACCCCAGACTAATCTGTTTGAGGAACAAGCTTGCTCTGGGATAAGGCTGAGTCTTATTGTGATTCTCACTGCTTTCCCTCAGTCTAGCATCACATTCTTCCTTTTGCAGAAGGGGGAAGATGGTAAATCAATTTCCCAGGAGACACTTCTCACACTGTGAAGCAATTCTAAAGCCACCTGTCCTCCCATTTCTGTAATCTCTTCTTCTTCATTAGGGGGTTTGAACAATTTCCCAGTGAATGCTGTCTTCTATACTTTTCCTCATGCTTTTTTCATGTCCCTGATTTCTTATATTGCTAATGCACATGAATTACATGTATAAAACAACATGGGAAGTTTTCCTACTGCATGAAAATATAAAAAACTGTATCCTGATATAGGTACATCACCTATCTAGAGCTCTCAGATTTTTTGAGATAAACCTGGAATATTCCCCATATTCCCATCCAATTGGTCCTTAAAGAGAAGCTACCTTAGTCCAACTGGTCCTCATGGGTCCACACTCCTTTATAAAGCCTGTAGAATAGCTACACAAGAAGTCTGTTGCAACATTTCTCATGGTCTGGTCTGGGGAATGCTGCTGGTCCATGAAATCTCTTCAGTCTTTCTCATGCCTGCTACTTTCTGCTGACAAGTTTCTTAGAATACACCTAGGAGAGGGTTGGGACTTCTTGAACATCACAGCGTCCTGGAAAAAGTTCACAGATTTGTCAGGAGGAGTCCCTAAAAAATCCCTTCTTGAAGCAAAGCAAGCAGTCGGCATCACATCTTAATCTTCCCAGGAAAGAGAGACCACAGGTCTTCCAGAAATCCCCTATGGCCAAGGCTAGCCCCAGTGTATTGCACAGCATACTGTTCTCTGAGAAGCAAAGGAACCCCACACAATCTTAAGTAGGGCACTCAAGCTGTGTCATAATTTTCACTTTCTTTAGGAGTAACCTGATAATTGAGTTTTGCTACATATTTTCAATATGTATGAGGCTTAGACAGAAAGACAGCACGACAACCTGATGCACAGTTTGGTGTTTGTTGCAGAGTATGTTATTCATGTGGTGGAAGAGATGAGTTTTCAGGGGCCATGGTGTTATTGAATAAAAAGGGGAGGTGGGGAGAACTGGGAACAATAGTATATGAGAACATGAGAGGTTACAGGAAGTCCACACACCGCTATAGCACTCATAAGGACTAGCAAACTCTGCTAAGCACCAAACAGATACTTTGCAGAAATACAGTGCCTGCCTGCAGGAGCTTCTAACCACAAGAGCTTACTGTTTACTTTGTGACTGAAGCTGTTTACCTCATTACCTTCTTCACCTTCTGATGCGGAAGGTCAGAATACACTTACAGTGAACCACAAAGGGACCTAGCATTTTGGGATCTGGTTAACTATTACTTCTGTTGTTCTCATTATTGCTCTCCTGTATTTTACAATATATGGGAGCAACAAGTGAGACTTCTTGCTGCAGGAAGGTACACTGATTTTACACACAGAATTTACACGCAGAATTAACAAGGTCAGAAAAGACTGTAGAGATCATGTGATTCTGTGATTCTGTGAAGTCCAGCCTATTACCTAACTTACCAACCTAGCCAACACCAACACATCATCTAAACCATCTAAACCATGTCACTAATTATGCCATCCAGCCTTTCCTTAAACACATCCAGGGCCGATGACCCCACCACCTCCCTGGGCAACCCATTCCAATGGGAAATGACTCTCTCTCTGAAAAAGTTTTTCCTAATATCCAGCCTAAACCTCCCCTGACACAGCCTAAGACTGTGTCCTCTCGTTCAATCACTAGGGGCCTGAGAGAAGAGTCTGACCCCTGCCAGGCTACAACCTCCCTTAAGGTAGCTGTTGAGAGCAATAAGGTCTCCCCTCAGCCTCCTCTTCTCCAGGACGAACAATTTCAGCTCTCTAAGTATTTCCCCATAGGGTTTGTACTCCAGCCCCTTCAACATCCTTGTTGCCCTTCTCTGGACATGTTCAAGTAACTCAACATCTTTCTTAAACTGAGGCACCCAGAACTGGGCACAGTACTCAAGGTGGGGCCTAGCCAATGCCAAGTATAGGGGAAGAATAACATCCCTAGTCCTACTGGCCACACTATTCCTGATACAGGCCAGGATGCCTTTGGCCTTCTTGGTCACCTGGACACACTGCTGGCTCATATTCAGTCTCCAGTCAACGAGCGCTCCCAAGTACCTCTCCGCCTAGCCTCTCTCCAGCCACTCTGTCCCCAGCCTATAGCTGATCTAAGAGGTAATGATGCCCAAGGATTAGGAAGTGGAGAATCTCAACGTTTCCGAAGGTTTCAAGGAAGACACAAACTTGATTTTGAACCAAACAATGAATTAAAGTCCTTAGTGAAAATGAAACTCTACCTTTGTTCCAATTACGAAATCTAAAATATTTGAAGTAAATTGTATCATGAGTGGGTTGTTAGCTGAGGATTTGCGTGAATGGGTCTGTTTTCTTAGTGCAGCACTACCCTTACTGGGTATCTGGCTATCATGAAGAACAGAAAAAAAACTTGGCCCATATGGCAAAGTTGTTGCTGTGACTTCCTTGAAATAATTAACAGTTAGGAGGAGGCTGCCTGCTGTTCCACATGTGTAACAACAACAGATGGGCAGCGTTATATTTCTCTGATAATAAAATGACCTAATGGTCTATTTAGAAAACTAGAACTACTTTTCCTTGACTGTTTACAGATTTTAGAAATATCATGATAAGCAAACCCAGAGAGTTCAAAGCAGTGATATAATGGACAAGTGGATAAATAATGACACGAGTTTGTTATGAAACATAGTGGAACTGTTGTATAGTTAATATAAACACAAATGACCTTTATTTTTACTCATTTTTTTTCCCTGAAACAGGAAAGAGAAGATAATCTTTGTCAGTCAGTAGAATCTTCCACTTTGTTTCTACTTTGGAACAGTGGAGCAGATTACCATGCTGTATTTAGGAGTATGACAATGCTACTTTCTTTTCCAAGCACATGCTGAAAAAATGATATGATTTTCAGAGACGGACATGCAGCTACAGATAACCCAAGAATTGCACTCACTACAACAAAAAGCATCCACTCTCACTGCTCAAAAGGGAGGGCCTAAAAGCCATAACCACTATTCACAGTTATGGGGTTTGTGTATAATGTACTCAAGGAAGCAAATTAATTTTCTACATCGGGAATTACTTATGTTCCTTAGCATGAAGGAATCTGAAGTTTTTCTAGTTGTGAAGATTATGACTGATACCCAGCAATCTGTTTCCTAATGAAATTTTATTGTACCTGTGCTCTTGTACTTATACTTTTCCTTATGTTGACAGCAATGGACAAGTGCAATCATATGACTGAAAACCAACCCTGAAAAATTATTTTTGGAGACTGTAAGTTCTAACTTTTAGGCATATCAGCTCCCTGATCTGTCTGGTCATACGTGAATGGGCACTGGAGTTGGTATAAGATGTCAACAAACAGCTGGGGACAGGGAGGTAAGGGTGAGGAACACATGATCAGCTCCTATTTTCTGCACAGATCTTAATAGGCTTAAAGAAATTCTGTAATTGAGAACAATGACTCATTTCTTTGCACCAGTACAAACATGAGGACTCAGCCAAAAATTAGGTTCAAATTATGCTGGGAGCTTTTTAAACACAAAGCATGCCTCAGTCTGTATTCTGAAATGCTGGCAAAAAACCAACCAGAAGAGACACATAATTAGCTCCATTTTCAGGTGGAAGAGAGTAGTTGGGGGAATCTGTATTCCTTCCTAAATTTCTTTGGATATACTTGATTATAGGTACCAAAGTAAACTGGAAGACACCCAGGATAAAATTCAGTTTTCCACTACGTGAGTACAGGGCTTTAATATTAACTTAATTTTAATTTAATATTCATTTAATTAATTTAATAACAAGATGTAAAGAAGGACCATGGTTTTCTGGTAGTACTTTTTCTCAGTCTAGCACTGAATCAGTGCAGCTCTGCTCCCAGGTCTGAAACCCTCCAACCTAAGCGTGTAATAAATAATTTTTTCGTTCTAAATTGACAGGAGTATGCATTAGGCAGGGAAATCCCCCTTTGGGTGCCCTTCAGAAATTCTAAAATGCAATGAAACAGAGACAATGAACTTGCTGTACTACTTCAGTACATATCTCCCACTACTTCTCTTCCCCCACTAGGCAGGCCAACAAGGGAAAA
Source organism: Pitta sordida (assembly GCA_013390025.1). Lineage (NCBI taxonomy): Eukaryota > Metazoa > Chordata > Aves > Passeriformes > Pittidae > Pitta > Pitta sordida. The sequence goes on from WEKX01010353.1 coordinate 12,866, forward strand.
ACAATCATGCCCTTTCCTGAGATGGCAGATATTCTGGAGGTATCATGATGCCTGAGAAAAAGCGGACACGAAGAAAACATACAGGCAGTGAGTGGAAGGAAGATCTGTGTGAGGGACTGGGAATCACAGTTCAAAGACAGACACTGTTTTCTATATACCAAGAATCAGCAGCTGATGACGTCTATGATGTCTTCCTTGGGTGTCAGTTCAGTAAATCAGATATTTGAATCATTTAGGGAGATCTAGTGAACTTGGCCTTCAGTTACCTGTTACCTGCTTGTTATTTACAATGGCATATCCTCATGCCACTGGAGCCAGACTCAATGCAAGGAATGGGCACTGTGTGCCCATCTCATCTCTGACGGGGAATGAAAGAAATGCTATCCCTGGGGTGATAGTATCCTTTCCTGTAACTAGGATGTAGTGGATCCAGCAAGTGCAGTTATTGTTGTTTTCCTGATATGAGCAGCATTATACTGATATACTGCAGGTGCTGCATAAAGCTCATTTTTTTTACTCCTCATTGAATAGACATTTTTTCATCATGCCTGTGCGTATAATAGAGCTGCTTTGGCAAGTTGCTTCAAAAAAAACATTGAGTTGTGAGAAGGTTAATACTGCCTCACTCTTGTCACCATCAAAATAATTTCAACTATTTGTGTAGGACACCAATGAATCCTTATTGTAATGGGCAGTGTTGATATGAGAAGAATAGGTCCAACAAGCCCTATGGGGAGTGGCTACAGGAACTGGAGTTGTTCAGCCTGGAGAAGAGGAGACTCAGAGGTGACCTCATTGCTGTTTACAGCTACCTGAGAGGAGGTTGCCACCAGGTGGCTGTGAATCTCTTCTCTCAGGCTGATGACACCAGAATGAGAGGACATGGCCTCAAGCTATGCCAAGGGAGGTTTAGACTGGATGTTAGGAAGAGGTTTTTCACAGAGAGAGTGATCGCTCATTGGAATGGGCTGCCCAGGGAGGTGGTGGAGTCGCCGTCCCTGGAGGTGTTTAAGAGAAGACTGGACGAGGAGCTTAGTGACATGGTCTAGCTGGGGGGTGTAGGGCTGGATGGTCCTGTGGGTCCCTTCTGGCTCGGAGTGGCCTGTGCGCCTGTGAGGGAACTAAGTTTATGTTCACCACTCTGGGGTGTGCATTCGGTCTCTGTACGGGTGTTAGCTCGTGAGTTGGACTAGATGATCCTTGTGGGTCCCTTCCAATTCGTAGTATTCTGTGATTCTGTGAACAGAGCAGGGATCTCCTAAGGCATGAAGTGGATGGACTTCAAAGTGCAGGAAGCATTTCAAAATGAGAATTCTTTAAGGTACAGCATGTATCAGTTTCCTGGGTTATATGTTAACAGATTTCCAGAAAATAACACACAAACAGCTTAGAGATAAATCAGTTCTCAATGGAATGGAAGACAGCACCTCATCACTTAGCTGTTTTTGCCATACATAGCGACATGTGACCTTACAGTCATGCCAAACAACCACATTTGGTCCCAGGACAGTAAATACTCCCAAATAGGTAATTTAGCCAGTAAGAATTTGGTCTTTCATAGCCACATAATTTGTTTCTCCTAACATTTTTATTTTCACTAGGTATTGGAAGAAGCACCGAAATCATAACAAAAGTCCCAGATGAGCCCACGTGATTCATATATTCCACAGTGTTCAGTTCCCATTTGGTTAGTCAAAACTAAAGTGTTGAGATTAATTCCCCATATCTAACAAAACAAGTACAAAACACTATTTTTCTATGTTTTCAGAGAACATAAAGCGGGGATGGAGCAATTTCAAAAACTTGTGTGTTTTATTTTGATAGCGGAGTAGAGGTCAAAATCCTTGGAAAGCATACTGTTAATAAGAGTTCAATTAATAAGAGTTCAATTAATAAGAGTTCAAAAATCAAAAACTGAGTCAGCTACCCCTTTGGCCATGTCCTTTATCCCCTTCTCTTTTGAAATTAGTTAAATCACTAAATCACAAAACACAGTTGAGAATTTTGTAGTGGCTTTCTGGTTTTGACCAGATTGTATTTTAAATATTTTCTCCCAAATCACAGGTATGTCCTAGTTCTTTCCTTACACTGAAGCTAGGACCCTCACCTAGTAAGCAGGCTGGAGGAGCCAGAGTTAAAAGAAGCGGCATTAATTGCATTGGCTGGGCTGCCGCTGCTACTCCCTGATGCAGCTCTTTGTAACTTTGTTTGTGNTAATGCTGTATCAGCCTAATCAAGCCCTGCACAGGCATTTCACAGTGCTCTGGGGCAGCTGCTCACTGACATGCATTCTGCCTCCATTGAACAGGACACTATAGAAAACAGCTATCGTTTTATATAACCTGAGATCAGCAAAGCGACTTCATGCCTTCTTTAACAGATAAATATCAGCTGAGGATTTGTAACAGAAAGCTAAGCATTTTGCTAGCTCAGGAAAAGAGGTTCAGATGGCCCTGAGAGTTTGGGGTAAGCGCCTTGACAGTAGTTTTGCAAATGTAAGGTTATCACCAAGGGAGAGGTCAACCTTCAAAGCCATGCCAGAAGAATCCATATAGTAGGTTAAACAACTGCACGCCATACTTATATGAGTAGCCTTTGTTTGCTATTTTCTGATTTTTGCAATTGGGTTTGAGCATAAATGATAACAAGAAATTAACTGTTCTTGAATATCTTGTAGTCAAAGCTGGGGCTCTACAAGAACCTGTATGCTATATTTTATTCTTGTCTTTATTTGTGAAAAACTCTTCTCTTAAAAGAAAAGAAGAATTAAATTCATAAGCACAAATGTAAGTTAAAATCTAGGAAGGAAATGGTAGCTGCTTTGGGAGAAACAGAAGAACTCCAGGCAAAATAAGTTCAATCTACTTTGGCTGAATTTATTGAATTGAAATGCAGGATGCACTGAATGGCCACATTGCCTCATTTCTTCTACTTCATAACATTAATAACTCAAGAAATATCAGTGTAATTTTCTTGCACATGTTATTTCAGAGAAATAAGACTGATAATTTCACAACAGGCTGAAGGTTACATGGAGCCAGCATCCCACTATTTTATTGTGTGACAGACTAAGAACTTCCCCAATGAATTAACCCAGTGCTGTGTAGGAAAATTGGGCAACTTTTTCACCTTGAAATTAAATTTCTGGTGGCTTATATGCAACTACGACTGAATTTCCAAAAAACGGAGCCAATTTTGGGTAGAGAACTCAAAATCCATTGAAAAATCCTAGTTCAAAGATCTGTTCCTCAGGTCCTGCCATCAGACTCAGAGCAGGTAAATGACTGCTTCTGCAACCCATCAAAGGATCAAGTCCTTATCTTTGTGCCACTGTGCAGGACTGCTGATTTATACTTATGATGCACAGCACATGGCTGACATTTGTGTGCTGGCTGCTTATCACAGGAAGGTGTAGGTGGCACAGAGGAAAGACAACTCTTCTTTCCATTGCATTACCCATCAACTAGGAGACAGTTATGTGACTTATATAGCTTCTGTGCCCTCCCTGCTGTCTTGATGGTACCACACTCCCCTAAAAATATACATAAATCTCACCTGCTCCAGCTTTGACATTTGCAGCAGATGTGGAGGACACATCAGCACAGGACATCTGAGATCTCAGAAACTACAGGAACAGATGTTTCTCTCAGTATTACTATGACTAAAATCAGTTTGTGTTTGGTATGGAAATTGTCAACTTCTTACTTAAATATAAGCAATGCTCCTTAAATGCACGGATATGTCGTAAGTCCCTCTACTTTCATCACAGTGTCACAAGCATCACAATCATGTAGCTTTCTGTTTGCACAGAAGTTCCAGTAACTTGCTGGCTTAGAAAAAATTCAGCCTGGGATGAGAGAAAGAGTCCTTGCAAAATATACTTGTATCCAGATCCAGAACAGTAAGAGACCTAGGTAANAATAGGTAATTTAGCCAGTAAGAATTTGGTCTTTCATAGCCACATAATTTGTTTCTCCTAACATTTTTATTTTCACTAGGTATTGGAAGAAGCACCGAAATCATAACAAAAGTCCCAGATGAGCCCACGTGATTCATATATTCCACAGTGTTCAGTTCCCATTTGGTTAGTCAAAACTAAAGTGTTGAGATTAATTCCCCATATCTAACAAAACAAGTACAAAACACTATTTTTCTATGTTTTCAGAGAACATAAAGCGGGGATGGAGCAATTTCAAAAACTTGTGTGTTTTATTTTGATAGCGGAGTAGAGGTCAAAATCCTTGGAAAGCATACTGTTAATAAGAGTTCAATTAATAAGAGTTCAATTAATAAGAGTTCAAAAATCAAAAACTGAGTCAGCTACCCCTTTGGCCATGTCCTTTATCCCCTTCTCTTTTGAAATTAGTTAAATCACTAAATCACAAAACACAGTTGAGAATTTTGTAGTGGCTTTCTGGTTTTGACCAGATTGTATTTTAAATATTTTCTCCCAAATCACAGGTATGTCCTAGTTCTTTCCTTACACTGAAGCTAGGACCCTCACCTAGTAAGCAGGCTGGAGGAGCCAGAGTTAAAAGAAGCGGCATTAATTGCATTGGCTGGGCTGCCGCTGCTACTCCCTGATGCAGCTCTTTGTAACTTTGTTTGTGTCCTGTGAGAGCTCCAATAAAAACGAAAGGCGAGGGGGGGAGTGCTGTTCTCTGCCCTGGATGGAAATTTCCTACAAGTTCGTGCAACATCCTTAGCACGGTTAACAAAGACAAATGACTATCATTTTTATAGAGTGTGCTCAACTCCTACAGACTCTGCAAACTTTCCTTGTTTTTGACCCTTTACTAACTGCAGATAGTGGCCTGCCCACTTTCAGAAAAAAAAATGGCAAACCAACAGTTTCTCAGTGAAAGATATGAAGGCACAACTGGATATTGCAAGACTTGGGTTTGTAAAAATTTGGCTTAAAGGTAGATTTTGCACTGTATGATCAACTCTAATGCTGTATCAGCCTAATCAAGCCCTGCACAGGCATTTCACAGTGCTCTGGGGCAGCTGCTCACTGACATGCATTCTGCCTCCATTGAACAGGACACTATAGA
>WEKX01010358.1:0-16471 GCA_013390025.1 Pitta sordida
CCATGAGAAGCAGGACATTCACCTGCTAGCACCGGATGCTATCTGGGGCCACCAGGAGGCTGCAGCACTCCCCGCAGCCAGTGGTCTGAACAGCCGCATCCCTTAGGGGAGGTGTTGTTTGAGTGAGCACACTCTTTTTGCTCACATTTTTAGAACTTTTCACAGGCATTTTTGGCTGGGGGAGGGAGAGGGAAAAAACAGAATTCAAATCAGAGATACTGGATAACAAGGCAGCTTCCACAGCCCTGCACACCCTGCCCATGCAAACTGCCATGCTAACTGCCTCGTTATCACTCAACGACCCTGTTTGCCTTGTCCCTTACAAAGACACCATCAAGTCTATATACAGCAAACCTGGGGGGTACACATGAGATCTGTATGTTATTCAGTTGTTTCCTTTATAGCTTGTAGAACTTTGCCTGAGCTGTTAATTGAACTGTCTGTGTACTGGCTCTGCCAGATCAAGAGCTGTCTACTGGTTCTCTCTCTCTCTCTGCTAGATCATATCTATTTTCTCAGGAAATAGAAGATGAAAAGTTCAAAACCCTGTGATGTAATATACCCATCTTTCAAAAACAATACTACATCATAGATATCAATCATAATTAGAAAAGAAATGTTGAGGTTCCTTAGCTATCTTGCCCCTTTACTGAAAGTCTTGCAATATTTTAAAAAGCTTTAGGGTTTTTTTATTACTCTTGAGATGAAAAAAAAAATCTCTTCCAACAGATAAGTGGTTTCACACTGCTGTGTTAACAGCATCTGCAACTCAGATCTATCAGCAAAACCTGCATACTTGTTATTCCACTGCTTAAGACTTGAATATTGAGACCCTGGGAAATACTTCATCTCTTTCATTCTTGCAGTTTCTAGAAGAGTAAATGTTCATTTGCTTTTGACATTCAGAACCACTATATCTTATTAAACAAGATCAATAGGGTCAGCATCAGACATGAGGCAACTCTGGAAGTGCTGGTGTTAGGCAGAACGAAGTTAGAGCTTCATTATCTACTTCCCTTCAAGCCAGAAAGAAAATACCACTACATACAATGACATCTGACCCTATTGAACATGACAGAGCACAGATATGCCATATGAACAGCACAAGGATCCAAAATATGAAATGCAGATGTAAGACCTCCTGAAGAGGGAGTCATACACATATAGGAACTTCAGTGTTTGGCTTTTTGCTCTGCCAACTTGCATAATCTACAGAATTTTAATCTTTTGAGTAGAATAGCAACCACCCTTAATTTCTGAGCATATTAATTCTGCCTATGAATGCTGGATTCACCCTCTGTGGAAGGTATATATATACCACCAATGTGGATGATAAGGTATACGTGGACATTGAATTCTGAAAACAGGAAAGTGTTTCTCATTTTAACAGTAGGCTGATGTATTGCCCCAGTGACTCTTTCCACTCTCTTGTCCTTCAGTTTTCCATTTGTAGGAAGGGAATAACTATTGACTACTTTTAATAAAGTCCTTTGAAATAAAAATAATATATTCATATGAAAAAATTCTGTAGCATGAATAAACTTTGTAACAGTGCACTATCAGTACTTTCTCTTACATAAGAATTGTAACATATATTTATGAAGAATGTAAGGATTCAAAAGATTCATATGAATCTTGATTAAATATTTGCACTAAGGTAAAACACTTCACAATAGTGTTAAAAAGCACAATGCAAAAGGTAGCTGAAAATTATCAATACAATGAGAACAATTCCCTCCCTTAGAGCCAGAGTACATATGAACATCAAACTCCTCAAATATTAACAAAAATGTTCATCACCAGGAAAAAAGGGAACAAGAAAAAAAAAGGGAATTCTCAGGACAGAAATTTAATAATTTCCAAGATTAGACTTCTGTTAGGAGTTTAGTGTGCAACCACAGTACAGTACATTTAAGCAGACTTGATCAACTTATTTGGGGGGGGGGGCAGTGAAGGAAAAAATCCAACAAATGAGCACAGGTAAGAAAACTCACTGAAACTGGAATACAGGTTATAATCCATAATCTTTCCCCTAACATAAAAATATCACTGATTTTAAAGTAACCTCCTTAAATGGGCTCATAGGTTACAAGTTTCATTTGAAACAAATAGCTGTAGATTGAGTCGAGGCACTTCAAAGGAAAATTTTTCATCTGTCAATTAATTAATGTCTAACGGTTAGGATTCCTGGTTTTCACCCAGGCGGCTCGGGTTCGACTCCCGGTGTGGGATTATAGGTTGGACTTGATGACCTCTATGGTCTTTTCCAACCTTACTGATTCTGTGATTCTGTGATTAAAGAGACCCTGCACTTCCTTTATTAGGACAACAGAATATTTTTTTTTTCTTTTTGTTGTTAATTTGATTGATTTTGCCAGGTTTTAGCAACAAATAGGAATTCTGAAAGCCCAAAATGAAGTGGTAATTTGTCACTCACATTATCAGCTGATTTCAGTAACTGGAGAAATGAAGGGAATAAGGACCTGGAAAAAAATCACTGTGCTGACATAAGGAACACAATATTAAATACATGGGGCTTACCACCAGTTTTATCACTTAAGGAGAAAGGATATATATATATAGATATACATTATTTTTCCCAAAATTACAACAGATGTCCATGAAGAAAGCTCAAATGACCCTGCCCTCCTCTTCTTCACTGCATACTGGCTCAGCCTCATGGTTAACCAAAGATCATTCCTTTGAAATATAGGATTGTTGAACAGAATTACTTCTCCTGCTCTCAGGGCCCTAACCCTTGCTCCAGAAGGGTGATATCATTGCCAAGCACCAGTAAACTGAAATAAGACTGAGCTGATTTCCTGTTACTTCATGTACCTCCCTGAAAGATGCATTTCACAGCCCGAGTTCACAGCCTTGCAGGAAGAGGATGCTTATTTTTAGCAACATCCTTTAATGTTTCTACCGGTGCACAGATATATAAGCAAACAGGACAATTGCCAAATCTCATTGCTCTGGTTTTTTGTTACTGAAGAACAAAGTTAAATAGAATACAATGGTGGATTTTTACAATTCAATCAAGTACAAAAGTCTGAAAAGAACTATAATCACTTTATGTTCTTTCTTTATTAACTTTCTAATTTTAAAAAAAATTAGTACGAAAACAAATTTAGGTCACTGCTTATTTTTCCCAACAGAATGATTCACATCTACAGTTATGAAAACATTAAAAAATTCAGACCACACAATTGAATCCTGTGGTAGAGATACAGACCAGCTTCAGAAGATTTGACTTCAGAAACCCCCAGCAGCAAACTTGCCCTTTTCCTTTTCTTCCCAAGTCAACAGCATCCGTTCTGCCATATTATCTGCCATAAAACTCCTGACAGGAATTCTGTACTATTTCACCAGAGTTTTCTTCACCCATGTCAGTTCAAAAACAATTATTTTTTGAATTGAGAGGAGGACAGAGGTTGCACAGCCTCAGGTTTTGGAATCCCTACCTTTGCAGCAGCTTTCCTCTGATTTGGGAAATCGTGAGTATTTCATACTCTGAGACTGCCAAGGACTCACTACCATTGAGGGTGCTAACAGCCCACCCTCAGATCTGTTACAGAAAGGCAAAGGGCAGACCCAGCCCTGCTTCATCTCTTTGCTTGGTGTCTGTGTGGGCAGATGTGCCAATGCAGGCTGCTCACTGGGCACACATTATATGGGATGAAAGCAAGTAGATGTTGGCATCTAGGGGATATATCACAAAATACAGATAACCCAGTGCAGAAGCAGCTCTGATTGTCGTTCTAACATGATAGCCTGGCCATATCATGGGTCCTAAATGTTGATCTCCTCAGTAGAAGGAGCAGTTGCCAATTTCCCTGCAATGTCCATTCCAGGCATTTCACTGCCACCAGGAAGAGCATAGTCCCAGACCTGGCTGAGAAGAGCAACTACTAGAAGAAGGGCATGTCTGTTTAATGTAGCTATTGTGATTAATGCTAAAATAAATCCCTACATCAGTGCAAAGGAAACAATCCAATCATTTCAGAACAGGCAACATAGCCTCAAACTACACCAGGGGATGTTTAGACTGGATGTTAGGAAGAGGTTTTTCACAGAGAGAGTGATGTCTCAGTGGAACGGTCTGCCCAGGGAGGTGGTGGAGTCACCATCCCTGGAGGTGTTTAAGAGGAGACTCAATGAGGAGCTCAGTGACATGGTCTAGATGATGGGAGGCTTGAATGGATGGAGAGTGGTGCCCGTGGTTCCACGCTTGTGGGCCTGATCCCTGGGTGGGCGTTCACTTGGGAGTTGGACTGGACGATCCTGTGGGTCTCTTCCAACTCAGAATAACCTGTGAACAAGTTAAAAGCCAGGGATGAAATAGCAGTTCACAGGAGACCCAGACCAATACTCCCATCTAAACTGCTGTTTCCTACAGTTAAAGAAAAGCTCTTCCTAGGTTCTAATCTGTAGATTACTATGAATAAAGGGGGATTGTTCAAACTGAACAGAGGAAACTGCCATCCTCTCCCCTTCCACAGTGGAGGATGTTTAGCAGCAGTTGTAAAGTAAAGTAGCTAGTAAAGTCATCTCAGTAAAGGCTCTTCTCCAAGTCTTTTTTTTGGTATTAACATAAAACTGAAAATTCTTACTAAAAACTCTGGTTTTGATATCCCCATAAACTAAGCAGAGATATGGGCAACAATGTGTGTCGTCAGACTAAAACAGTTCCTCGCCATAAAACATCTGGGAATTTAGTCTCATCAGCCCACAGGCTGACACAATTCAGGGTGGGTCATCCAACAGCAAGTGAGGCAGAGAAGGAACAATAGAAAGAGATTGTCTGATGTGCTGCATTTGAAGGAAGGTCATGGATACCAAGAAAGAGCATTTCCTCAGTGTTTTCTAGTCTGAGGCTCCAAACCCAGAAGGCCCCATGACAGGACATTTCTCTGGCTCCACAGGAATAGCAGGTGTCCAGGCAGAGGTCAAGTAGCTGTCAACAAGACAGCTGGTGATCTCTTCCCAGTCTCCTCCTTACAAAGGCTGGCTGGATCCTTATCAAAATTGTAAAAATAAATGTTAAAAAGTTGTTTGCTTCAATGTTTTGTTGGGAGTCTTTTCTGCTCCTACATCTCTCCCATGTAGTAAGTTTTTTGCCAAGAACACAGCCCACATAGACAGGTAGATACAAAAATCCAGGCTGCTGAACAGGAGAGATAGAGTGGAGGAACACTTCGTCTCCTTAGACAAAAAGCTGTCAGCAGTAAGGAGGAACACCCAGTACTTGCAGAGGTTTGGTCATAGCTGAACGACAGCCCTTCAGCATAAACACCTAAAGAGCTTCCAGAAAAAATTTCCTAGTCTTGCAGAACAAGGATGACTATTGTGGGGATTAAATAGTAAATAAAATCAAAGTATTACTTATGTCTTGTATTGTATGTGTGTCCTTAAAGTGGTCTTATATGTTATGGGATATTTTGTGTATGCAGACAGGTTTCACTGTGGAGAAAAGATCAGTGCTCTGGGCAGGGAAACAGAAACAATACAGATGAGTGCAATGTCTAGTTGTGCAAGAATGGGGGCAGGGATGTTTGGAGAAGGGCAGCCTGGGACAAGGTTGAGCCTGCTGAGCAATTCATTGGGGTTGTACAACACAGCTCACAGCCCTCTGTTCCCTACACAATGATTTTAAGCTGTGGGTAGAAAGGCTTTCTCATAGCATTCCTCTCCTTAGTGAGATGACAGAAAAAAATCCTGCAAGACAACAGCGAAGGGTTAGGAACCTCTCAAAGCAAGTGCATGGGTGTCTTTGTCTCCTGGCACAGGTGAGTGGCAATGAAGACCATGGATTGATATATTGGCATAGTGGAGAATGAGGTTTTCTTTAAAGAAAAAAATGCATCTTCAGTGGAAAAATGTCAAGATACAAAAGCTGATTTGTGATGTAAACTGTTGTTGCAGAGACTCAGAGAAACCACTGATCTTCCACAACAGCTCACAGGGCCTGTAAAACCACAGAATGATAATTACTAGTTGGCACAACCATAAATTTATTATGAAAGTTGCATACAGGGATTTGTATTCCTTTTCAGCTGTGAGAGTCCTGGTAACACCACCAGTTCTGGTTAACCTTGGGTATGCACACATTATAGACCAAATGATAGTGAAAGTAAAACATGGCATCATAAGCTTAGGCTACCAGTGGGAGGTCATCTTACTTTGAATTGATTCCTCATTGTTCGGCACAAGTGAAGGATTTCCAAGATCCAGAAGGCAGCAGCAATGTTCTCTTTCAGAGGAATGAGTTCCTACAAGACAGTTCCTTCAGCAGAAATAAGAGCACTGGGCCTGGTAACTGTGGACAGGTTGCTGCCTGCTTCTTCACCAGCCATACACAGTTGAATACCTGTGCATAGACTCTTCATGGAAGAAATAATACAAGGTGTATATACACTAGATTTAGTTTTTATCAGGAATGTGCTTCCAAAGGAAATGCATTGTCACTTGTTCCCAAGGTGGACAAGTTCTGCAAATCTGAACCAGGCATGCTGCTACTGCTGCCAAGGCACTTGATCCAAAAGAGCAGTTGGTTCAGAGCAGCATCCTGTGAAACAGAGACTTTGGGTATTGCACCCTTAGCAGCAGACATTTTACTTGCACAGATCTGCTTCTCATGCTTGCTAAGACGTATAGCCAGGGTGAGTGTGGGAGAGGTGATCCACAAGCATGGCTTACACCAGAGACACACTCCAGAACAAACAAATTTGTGGTGCAGCTGAACCATAGTACAGCTCAGGTAAGATACTGCAGAGAACAAGCAAGAACAGTATGGTAACAAGTCAGTCTGCAACACTTGGATTTAAATGCTCTCTCTGATAGTGTCGATTAAAGTTAGCATAAACACAGCTTTCCACAGATCCTTTCTATACTCAAGGTATGTTGGAAGTGTTCTGTTTTTCTCTAATGGATACAAAAAGTATGTCAGGCTGGAACGGATTTCCAATTTCAGTTTCATCTGCAAGCTGGTTTTAGTATCAATTTTTATGACTACTTGAAAAGAGTTTCAATTTTACTAAAACAGGATTGCTGACAGATCATATTGTAAAGTGTTAGTACATAACTTTTATTACCATACACTTGGATTTGAGAAGCACACTGTATCTGAAGAGAAGCTATGAAATATACTCTGGAGTCAGCTATTTTTATCACACAGAAAACACAATAAAACAGGCTAATTTAAGATAAGGTTCAGATAAACATGCTTTCTAAAAGGACATAAACATATTTTCCAAGAAAAAATCACAGATCTCATGCAGTGTTTTATTGTCTCTCTGGAAAGTTTAGATTGTTTTTCTCATCTATACCACTTAAGAAAGCCTCAGTACCTTTCCAGTCCATAAGGATAACTAAGTACTAAATGATCTGTATCATATCACTGCAGCCCAGGAACCAGATCTCAGAAACGGCTGAGGGATAACAGTGCAGGATAAGAGACATCCTAAAGAACAATGCTGAATACGATTATCTTACAAGTTCTGCCACAAACTTCACATGCAATTTTGAGTAAGAAATTTATTATGAGGAACGAGAAATGGTCTTCGAGAGATTCTATTGAAGTCAGTTTTGATCTTTGTTTTCAGTAATAGAGTAATATCCCATGCCATTCCGTCAGTGGAAAAGAAGTTCCACTTTGTTCTTACAGAAAATATCTTAAATAAGACAGCACATTACAACATGCAAAGGGAATGTTTTACAGGTAGAGGAAACATTCTCACCTGTATTGTACATAGTATTGTTTATATACTCATACATAATAGACACAAATTATTTCAGAATAAAAGGGGGATTTTAAAATATACAGTAGAATTATCTTTTTGCTAGTATTACAAGATGTTGTTTATGGCAGCATGGGGATCTAATTGCATCAGACTAAACAGAGACCATCTTAAATGCCTGCTGGATACCAAATGTCATGCTGAAAAGTTCTGCTACTTAAGCCATCGTGCATCAGCCAACATCCATTAGAAGTTCTGCCATGTTAAAAGGTGGACGCTCACCTGACTTACCAGTCTGCACAGGGCTCTGTGGCTACCACAGGTAAGCCTGCATTATGTTACCTGGTTCTCCTCCAACCTCAGTGGAAGCAGAATTGAGTTGTGTGGGACAGACAGTGCTGAAAAATTTCCATCCATCTTAAATGACACTACTGCCTCCCGGTAGGAATCGAACTCTGGCCTCCTGGTTGAGAGGTGGGGACACTCACCATTGTACTAAAGTGGAATTTTTTAACTATAATCTCTGGAAACAAAGTCAAAAGGATTTTGCATTTATGGTCAGAGCAGGTATTTGTTGAGGTAACTAGCAATTCAGGAAGACTTTGTTCACTTTAAAAGGGAAAGATCTAGAGTGTGGTTTTTGCAGTGCTCTAAATCCTTTAGGACCATCACTGCTTCATCCTGGCACTCCACTGCCTTGGGTCAGACTGACCAGCTGTGACTTCTATGATTAAAACAGCAGCGAGTCAGGAGTTCTCTTTCCATCAGCAGGGTAAGAGTGACTGAAAACAGCACTTTTGAAAGTACCAACCCCAATAAAGACACAAAATTAGAGTTTACAGTTGGGCATAAACACTTAAAAACTACAACACAGCACGTGCTCCGAAACAGATGCAAAAGCCTCCTTTGATCACACATATGAATGACATGGAGTTCAGGAGTTGCACAGAAGGCAGCTAGAGGTTGCCTGTATGTCCCTATCATCATCAGAAGAGAGACTACCCCTAAGGATTATATATAGCTTTAAAAGGGCATATTCTTCATCTTCCAGGGTGTGCAGATCTGATAGCATCTTTCCATCTGCATCCTCTCCAGGACATTAAAAATAGCATTCACAACAGAGATATTAAAATCTTATTTTTCATCTAGAACAAATCCCAGAGTCACTGGTATCCCCAGCTGCTTCCTCTTCCCCAAGATCTACTTGCTGCATTTCCTGTTACCTCCTTCTGCCAATAAAAAGTCCCCTAAATCAATGCGTTACTTGACAAATATATTTATTGCAGCTCTAGATAAATAACTAAGAGAGAGGGAAAAAAACCTGTAAGCAAATACGGCTTATTTACTTACAGGTCACAGCTTCATGGAACTACCCAGCTTTTACCAAAGTGGGTATCATAAGGTAATGGCCCAAGTTAGGCTACAGAGATTTCAGGTAGCCTACACTAGAAAGTAATTTTGAAAAGCACTCAAGGCTTCAAGTTCAGTTCTAAAACAGAAAATTAAAACATGTATGACAATCTAAACTGCAGAGGAAACAAATATTGCCACCCATAACAACCATTGTATCAGCAAGACTGTGAAGCTTTTTATCAGTATCTCTAGCACACGGAAAAGAGTGAAACCACAGGAAGGAATAAAAAAAAACAAAGGAAAAAGACCTTCTCTAAATTAGACCCGTGAAATATTTAAACCTCTAACAGGACAGAAAGCTGTAGGATGATAATTTGAGGCCTTTTATGTGTATTATGCAAGTCTGTAGCTGAGAGGCAGAGTTCTGATAGAATACTTTGCAAGAAGACATTATGAATTTTTTTAAAGCATAACAAACTACCAAGGCCACAAAACTACCCCCCTGCCTCTTAAGATGAAAAGCCTTCAATGAGCAGGGGTCAGGTCAGATCTAAAGCAAAGACCAAAGCTCTTAAAGATCCACCTTAAAAATCCAGTTTACACCTCCTGGGCCATTCCTAGTAATCTCTTTCTGAACACAGCAAAGATAAATGGCTTTAAAGCAGAATACTGGTTGGCAATGAGGCAAAGAAATAACTTTCACAGCAGCCTTTAGTTATTATCAATTCATGAAAGGTTAATATCAATTCAGGGACAAATAACTTGCCAGGAGGCTGCATACTTTCATTCAGGAGTTTAAAAGTGCTCCACTATCCAGTTACACTCCTGCAGTCCTGTTCCATTACACAGCCTGTCCTCAGTGCACCACCAGGTTTTTTCCAGAATGAAAACAGTATTCTGATTTTTGTCTGTCTCCCCCTGGAGTAATATAATGAGTTAATGGAAGACATCAATTAACAATTCTAGTTCAAACAGAAATAGCAGAGAGGCAGAAAAAGGGTTTTGGTACTTGAGCCCATGATAATGCATTTTTCTGTCTTTCAAACTGCTTTTTTTGGTAAAAAAAATGTATTAAACTGTTTAGTAATCCACAAGCCTCTAAAGTAATATTTAAACTTTAGAAATTGAAAATATTGTTAAGATGATTCAAATTGGTGTTTTTTAGTAAAATACTCATTTTGTATTCCATCCCCATCTATTCCTATCAGAAGGAAAATTAAAAGAAACAAAAACCCCATCACCTTTCCACTTAGAAACTCTTTTCATTTAAAAATAGCTTTGCAATTCAAGACAAGGAGAAATCGAAACTGATGCAAGAAAGAACTGCAAGAATGAACGGACTAAAAACACATTGTAGAGAAAGTCTCCTCAGGCCAAACCCATCCAGCTCAAAAAGGAAACAGCTAAAGGGCAATCAGTCTTAAGTGAGCTGTGTAAGTTCTTCCTGTTTGCTGGTAGTTCCAAAAATAATCAATAAAATCATTTCAAATTTAATTAGAAGTTACAAACTATTATAAGTAAGATGGTATCTGGGAAAAAAAAATGCCTGAAAGGATCCTTCTGTTCCCATCCAAACGGGAAAAGGAGGGTCAGCTGTGTTCTCACACTGAGTCCCACTGGCTCGGGTCCTCCTTCAGGATACAAATGAGTTCAGCATCTGCTTCAGTTCAGAGCAAGGAGCTGAGTAAGGGTCCTGCTCCAAGACCTTCTACTGAACATATTTTACCTAGTACAAGATAACAACAATTGCTGCAAAAGAATGATCGACTAGGACTGGTAACTGTGACACATATTCTAATCCTTGCAGAAAAAAGAAGTCAGTATTACATAAAGTGAAATGAAATTAACGTGAGGTGAAAACAGCCATTTCAGTGTGGCCCGTTTGTCAGGGAACTTTTCCTGGATTTCAGTATTTCAAAATTCAGTGAGGTTGTACCTCAGTTTTCCAGTTGCCAGCTGAACACCTTTGCAACTGGACTACAGGAAATACTACTGTCATTATTCCTTCACTTCTGTTTTTAGTATGGCAGTGACAAGTGCTACCTGGCATAGATCGACTTCATAAATGAGTTTCTTATATGCAATTATGCATATAATTGTTACTGTAAAAATGTAAGCTTTGGCTACCTGATACACAATTTTAATTTTGTAAATTATTTCCTCAATGATCATGCTTTTCTTACTTCTTAGAAGTGCAAGTTTGTTTTAGATAAACTGAGCTGCATTGCATTTGTCAGAGGCTAAGAAAACATATTACCACATGCCAACCAAGAGGTGATCACCTGACAAACTCATTTAACTCCTTTGAGATGCTGATGGTGCAGCAAATTATGTATTTCTAGCAGAACTGTTCATTGTTTTCTACACTCATTTTGAAAGTCATGGAATAGCTAACTTCTTCCAAATCTGAGTCAGTTTGCATACAACCCATCTACAGCAGCCATCAGAGTGGCCTCAAAGGACCCAAACACTTGTACTCCAGTAGTTTAGGGTCATGTGTCATTGATACAATTCCAGTACTTCTTTCCTCTTCTGCAAGGATGTCAACTGCCAATGTACTCGATTAAACCAGCAGGAAGCATTATCAGTTCTTTGCTGCAATTTCACAGGAGACACAAATGCTTCTCTTACAGCCTTCCCTTTCAGCACTGGTCTTGGGATGGCTCATACAGAGCACTTGGAGGGCTCTATTAATCTTCATTTCACACATTTACTGTGGAAAAAATGAAGTGAAATGAAATAGCTTGTCCTTGTCTCTGCACTTTAATATTTAAAACACTGTAAAATTCATCTGACAACCTCAGGATTTATCTTTCTGATCATATTTGAAACACAGCACTAAAATTTTTCATATTGAAGGAAAAAACTCATCCAAGACTAGCAAACTCTTACGCTGCAACTACATTAGCATTTTATTCTTTCTGGAATAGCTTTTAACTAGAGGAAGATAGATCTTGTAGGACTGAGAATCTGGATAGGGCAACACACTAAGTGTACAGCATGTATTGTATAGGTATCAAAAAATATCTCCTACCACCACAAAAAAATACATCATCACTACTTGTAAAACTGTATTAAACTCTGAAAGCATTTATGTAAAAACTAACTTAAGAGACATTAGAAGAGCAGCTGTTTCCCTTCTCTTCCACCTCTATTCACTCCATTGGAGAGTGTTCCCTCTCTCTTCTCCTGGAGGATCAGGGTGCCTCCTGTTTTTTCACTTAGTAGCACACCACCTTTTTCCTCAACATATGTAACATCAGGCTGCTTGGGCCTTTAACACACAGACATTCAAGAGTCTCACTTGGGAAAGGAGTAGCTGAGCAACTGCACATACTTCATTGTCACCTCCTCACAATTAGAGCTCAAGGCACCAAAAACATGCAAGAATACACCAAAAAACAACTTAATGCTACAATATTGTCACAAAGTTGTTCTCTTCAAATGTTGGACAAAGCTGTGAAGTTCATCACTATTTTCTTTAAAGCTTTCCCAGAACATTAATATCCTATGTACAACTGGCTACAAACATCTTGACAATATTTTTTCCATACAGTCAATGACTTTCTTCCTTTCCTTAGAGTCAGAGAGCCATAGACTGAGAACTTGACAAAGAATTAAGGAGAAAAACAAGGTAAACTAACATCATTTCAGCCAAACCAACACGACTTGGCCATGAAAGATAGTGGCAGATCTCCAAGCAACAACTTCAGAATTCTATCAAAAGCACTCACCCCCATGTGCAGTCTCTAAATTCGACTTTTTCTGTAACCTTTGTGGAATTATGAAGTATTAGAACCACATTTTTTGTTAGAGACCAAAATTAGTAGAAATATCATTAGAAACTAGATGCAATGAACTATCCTTGTTCACTTACAGGTACCTTAAGGAAACACAGGCCATATTCACATCTTGAACGCTTGTTCTGTTTGTTGCAATAGTCACTGAATACAATGTGGATTTTTTCTGGTTGCCAGTGTTCAGTTTTATATTCTAAATTATGCAGTTGGAAATTTCACATTTTTTTTTAATAAATTCACCATTCTTAACAAAAATACAATTTTGGCAATACACACTAAGTTAATGCTATTCTCAGGAAAATTCTGTATTTTAATAACATAGCTCTTGAAAGTTAGGGAATTTCAAGTTTGTGATTTACGGAGTCAAAACAGGAATAGCTGCATCTTTGTTTTAATCTATCAGATAAATCCTGGAATACAGATCAAGTCAGCCTTGTTCAATCACAACTGTGTAACATTTTCAGGATAGATTTGTTTGACTTGTCACATTTCAACAGAACTACTACACTGGAACAGAGGAAGGGTAAGAATTTGTTACTATACCTCAGCATATTTTTTCACATTAAGATGTTATAATTCCTGACAAAAATTATGAAAGTATGTACAAAACTGATTCATTTTGATAAAGTAACAAATAACTGTTACTTTGACAAATGGACAAACCCTTCTTGAAATATGTTTCTGTTTGAAATGTCTCCCACTCAGTCATTTGTACTTACTGTCTCATAGTACATTCTGATTTTGTAGACATGAGGACACTTGTTTGTATGAGGTATTCAAGATGTGCTTGGTGTCACAGTGCAAGGACTTCTGATCAGACTGTGGATCACTGTGGAACTTAAAAGCTTCACCTGCTCAGGCTCCTGGTTCCCCAGACTTTTCATCATGCTTTTCAATCTGAACACTCGCAGTGTTAAGTACACTTATTCTCTAATCAATCTGCACATTCTTACTTTACCATATTAATAACAACCTTACCCAAGACATCTGCATGTCCTTTATCTACAAAAGAAAGTATAGATCAGCATGTTATGCAAGATTCAAGGTATCCATTCCTTAGGCATCTGCACAATAGCACAACCTGTGAGGGAAAGCAGTGACAGCACCTCACCCCAAGCTGCTTCTGTTAGTGGAAGGACAGAGGAGGGAAGACTAAAGACTAAGGTGGCTGGGAACAGCTAGTTCTGTGAAGCTGCAGACTTCCTGTGACAACATATTTGGTCTTAAATGTCTTTTGTTCCTGGTGCAATTTAAGGGAATCCAATTTCAGATGGAGCATTCTGATCAGTATTCTGATCTTTGCATACATCAATCTTTCCTTTGTAACAGATGTTCTGAAATTCTGCTCAGACTTGAGACATAGCACTACAGAAATATAGTTCTACTACAGGAATTTATTTTACGCTGTGGGTTCAACTCTTTCCTGTCCTAAAACCCAGAAGGGAGTACAACCAAAAATTGTACAGCATTACACTACTCCGTATAGACCTCAATGCACTTTTAAAAATAAGCCTAATTATGCCTTAGTCCAAATAAATTATGCCTACAATATAACAGGATCACAGAATATTCTGAGTTAGAAGGGAACCACCAGGATCATCAAGTCCAGCTCTTAAGTGAATGCCCACACAGGGATCGAACCCGTAATGCTGGTGGCACGAGCACTGTTTCATCTATCTGAGCTGATCTCAGGGTCATGTCATCATCATACTTTTTTTATAACCAACTCCCCATCCCATCATCCCATTATCTAGACCATGTCAATGAGTTCCTCAGCCAGTCTTCTCCAGGGGTGGTGACTCCACCACCTCCCTGGGCAGACCATTCCACTGAGGGAATGTCTGCGAAAAAGCTCTTCCTAACACCCAGTATTATAAACCTCCCCTGGCGTAGCTTAAGGCTATTGTCCTCTTGTTCTGGTGCTGGCAGCCTGTGAGAAGAGATTTACATCCACCAACTGCAACCTCCCTTCAGGTAGTTGTAAACAGCAATCAGGTCTCCTCTGAGTCTGCTCTTCTCCAGACAGAGCAACCCCAGCTCCCACAGTCACTCCCCGTAGGGCTTGTTCTCCAGTCCTTTCACCATCCTTGTCTCCCTTCTCTGGACCCTCTCAAGTAGCTCAACATCTTTTGTAAACTGGGGAGCCCAGAACTGGACACAGTACTCAAGAAGTGGTCTGACCAGTGCTGAGTACAGGGGAAGAAAAACTTCTCTAGTCCTACTGGGCACACTGTTCCTCATACATGCCAATTCCTGATACAAACCATTCAACAACCCTGACGTCTCTGTGTCTAATAGTCAAAATCTTCCCACCACCATAAAAAAGAAACCACAAGCATAGAAAACCAGCCAGAAACACCATGTCTGGAACAATGACCAACTTTGAAAAATACTACTTCTAAATACACTGTGGATAAATAAAAACTTGATAAATGCATTTTAACTCAGCCATTCTTAGTTATGCTTCCAAGTCATTAAAATATGTTGTATTTGAGTCAAATTCTGGTCCTAGTTTCCCTTGCGTCAAGCCTCTTCATCGCAAGAACTCCTGAGACAGAACTGGAAATTGTTTTCTTGTACCTATGCAACTGAAATTTTTAATGTTCCTGTTCTTCAGAAAGCCCTACAGTTCCGCAAAAACTACAGCAGTGGTATAGTCAATGACTGGTAATTAAGTTCCTCTTTCACCAGTCTCATCTTCCTCATTCACAGCCTGTGAGTGCAGTCTCACAGACTATGAATTATTCAAGGTTGACCTGCTTTCAGCCAATAGTTGCATCTTCTGCACTTAAAAAAAAATTAAGTAGTCACAGATTTGAAGTTTACAATGCTGGCATTACTCTTTGACCCACAGGATCTTAGTTATTAATATCTAGTATAACAAGTTCAGGAAACATCCACACAGTACCATAGCCAGCATCTTGGTAGGGCTTCCTTTTTGCTTGATTTGGAACAGATACTTATCCTCTAATTTTCCCTAACTCTAAGGACACACTAGCCACCATGCTGTGGATGCTGCAGATGGATGCCTTTTGCTCCCTAAGGTTTTATGCAGAATTTAAGTCATGAAGCTGCCAATTGCCTCAGTGGAAGCAGGAACTGCAGTCTGACACATGCTACAGTTCCCATGCTGTGCTCCTGGACCCCGTTTTAGTTATTTACAGGTTGCAACATTTAACATGAAATTTCCCCTGAAATCATCAGTAGCATCAAGAAGTTCACAGGTTATTCTGAGTTAGAAGGGACCCTCAGGATCATCTAGTCCGACTCCCCACAAACTAGACCATGTCACTGAGCTCCTCATCAAGTCTTCTCTTAAACACCTCCAGGGACAGCAACTCCACCACCTCCCTGGGCAGTCCATTCCAATGAGCGATCACTCTCTCTGTGAAAAACCTCTTCCTAACATTCAGTCTAAACCTCCCCTGGCATAGCTTAAGGCTATGTCCTCTCATTCTGGTGTTGTCAGTCTGAGAGAACAGATCCACACCCATCTGGCGGCAACCCCCCCCTCAGGTAGTTGTAAACAGCAATTAGGTCACCTCTGAGCCTCCTCTTCTCCAGGCTGAACAACCCCAG
>WEKX01010358.1:16558-48622 GCA_013390025.1 Pitta sordida
TTCCATCCAGTCCATGCTCTATGAGTTTCTCCTGAAGCTTATTACGGGAAACTGTGTCAAAGGCTTTGCTAAGGTCCAAGTACACAACATCCTTGGCCTTCTTATCGTCAACCAGGCAATTCACCAGATCATAAAAGGAGACCTGCCTCTCCGAAATCCATGCTGACAAGTTCTAATGTCATGGTCGTTTTGCAGTTGCTGCGTAATAGCACACAAGACTATCTGTTCCATGACTTCTTCTAAACTGCCCTTCCACAATGTTAAGCCCCTTAGAAAAGGTACATGTTTTATGACGGCTGCATTTTATTGAGACTTCAACCACTGATGTGCACAAAACCATGGGGGCTGGAGAAACCTCCATAAACCTCTCCTTTTTCACATGTTCTAAATTTAAAATATTTATGATAGCCTGAAAGATTATTTAAGCTAGTAGAGGGAGCTTCTCTATGTAACACTACAAAAAGCAGTTTGCCTGAACACTCTGCATGAATGAGAGGAATGGGGAACTGGAAAAAAATGGAAGGTGCACCTGCAGCAATTCCTCCACTTTCTGCAGTGTTCTGACAGAAGAGGATGCTTCTGCTGGAGCAGAGATAGACTGGAGCCTTATTACAGCTGCAGTGAAAACTGTGTGTGCGGCTCCCACCTCAACTGCACGCAAATCCTCTTGTAGCTTTTCCTAGAGGCGTGGCCTAGGATGACAACTTTCATGACCGGACAAAGACTCATCAACCAGTGCAGCACATCTACAAGGGAACACACCTGCTGGCCACCATTAGATCAGAAAAAACAAGATAATCTGTCTGGACTAGCAAGCAGATTTATATCACAATTTTGTTCTGTGTTAAGATGCAAATACTTCAGAAACCTCAAGTTATGAAATCCAAAAATTCTCCAACTGAAGGTGTTGGGAACAATATGAAAGGAAACATATTAAGTAATTAACAAATATCTTATGGTCATTTTTATTTTACTATTTCCATTGCAAAATGTTAAATTTAGGCTTCCTAACGTCTCACTTTTACTATCTACCTCCACAGGATGGATGCAAAAACATTTCCATCAGCACATTTAATGAAAACCATTTCTTTCAAGCAAGGCACAAAATTTAGATTTATTTGATTAATCCCAATTTTTGTTTTACATTAAGTACAAAAAACAACTTGAACGTAGGTGTAAATACAATTCCACAAAGTAGTTCAGTGAGATTTAAAATCATATCCAGAACTGTAAAGCACAATTAAAAGCAGCCCAGGATATACAGACTGCTTTCTGTAACTGCTGAAAGAGCTCAAGTTACCTCCTTTCTATCTGAAACACAATTAGCAACTCTGTACCTAACAAAGGAAACTTTAAAGAATGAGAAGTGCACGAAAGTTTTACTCAAGCTAAGGACTAACTGAAACACATACCATCAAAAATAAAACAACAGAACAATGACTTAAATATTTTGAACATTTCTACAAACATAAATGCTAAGATAATATGGAAAAATTACCACAGGTTCCAAGACTTATTTACTTCTCAACTTATAGTGTACTGTAGCTGCCTGAAATATTTTAGCAATTATAGAAAATTGTATTTCCAAGTTTGATACATTAATATTTTCTAGATGACACACATTTAAGACAACCATCAACTTATTTACAATTAGAAGCTTATTCCTTTCAAAATCTGTATAAAAAAATCAGTTTTGGCACTACCCATAAGGCAATGGATGATACGTACCTAAGAGAGCAAATGTCTTAATGAAACCATAACCAGAAGAGAATTATATTCTTTAACTTAAAATAATAAGAACCTGTGAGACCTTAATTAAAGAGGAAATTAAATGATCAGCACTTCTACGTCACCAGAACACCCTATCCAAAATACTGAAGATTATTATTATACGCAACAGGAAATTGCTTAAACCTGTGAAGCCACTGTGCCATGTCTCATAGGAGAACCCAAACTAGTTTTATTATCAGAAAATAGCAACAAGCTTAAGGAGAACATGAATTTACTTCTTAAGTAAGTAGAAAGTCCAGTCTTTGCTAACCCTCTATTTAAAAATCACAAAGGTAATTTTTCCATTCACTCTGCTGAGTAAAGACCACAGCTGCAACATTATTTTATTGATAGGAACAGTTTTAACAACTTCCCTTTTGCATTTCCATAAGCCTCAGTGATGGCTGAACCTTAAAGTTCCATGTCTCAGTCTTGCCACATTTCCATTGCAAAGACTTCAAGCTTGGATTTCATAACATGTGGATTAAATTTAAATTTTAAAATAAACTTCGCACTTATCTTAAATTTATAAAAAGATTGTTTTCAAAACTTAAGGCAAAAAACAAGTTTTATTGGTTATGTTTCTTTAAGTCTGAGCAAGTGTATGAGGCTGTTTAAATATCAAAAAAGCTAACACCATATACAGTATTACCGACAAAGTAAAGAATAAGGCAGCATGCATCCTTAAGATGAAAAGAAAATTTAATTTTACAAGATGTTTAAATAATCCAAAGGCAAAAAGTGTCTGTCTCCTCTAAGAGCATCTTCAGAAAACATGGAAATTTTAGAGGAATGTTTTAGAGGACATCAAGTTACTAAAATATTCCGTTCAACGTTTATACAAATACATTACTACAATTGTAAGTTTACATACAATCAACTGACATCTGAGTGTTAACTAATTACTTAAATTTACAAGACAAACATAAATAAAGCTGTTAAAACAGGCAAGTACAGTACTGATCTATCATTCAGCACAATGTATTTTGTACTTCTTTCACCTTGAAAAGAATCAGATTAGAATTGTGCGAAGTCAATCTCCAAACCTAAAATAAAATAAGAGAATTAAGTATATCTATGCAGGTTTTACACAGTATGGGCATATTCCAAATGCCTAAGTCCTGTTTTCAGGCATGTAATTTACCATTTAACAACCTTTTGTCTGTTCTCAGAAGAGGCCACAGTCTTTAAGGTTATTTTTAATAATGACATCAGTTACAGCATCAAAAACAAACTGCACATTTTTTGTATCTGTGGCACATGTGAAATGAGTGTAGATTTCCTTTGTGTCTTTTCTCTTGTTCAGATCCTCAAACTGACACTGAATGTAAGCAGCTGCTTCTTCGTAAGTGTTTGACCCTAGAAGAAGAAAATTACTCAGTAAGCAGGTTTCAGACTGAGAAAGAACAAGATGCATACTGCAACTCTGAATCAAGTAGTTCTTTGAAAACAGTTAACCTTAACTCAAAGAGGAGTAATCCCACAGGCATTGCTTCAGGATACCATTACAAAACCTTGAAGGAAGGCTTCTGGACACATTTTTAAGACTACAAACTAAGCACTTAATCAAATTCCAGCTGCAGGAGGAGCCTTTCCATCTACTTCAGTGGCAGGGGTTCAAGTCATTAATGACCCATCACTGTTCCCCTGGATTGGGATATTTTGTTTCCTCCATTTACATTACTTAAATTTCTGTTTTAAAAAGGCTAGGTGTTTACCCAAACACAATTAGACATTTGGTAAACATATTTATCCTAAGGTTTTTACCTCCAACATGCTATTTTCTGTACAACAGTTCAAAGTTACAATGAAAACAATACATAAAAAGGCTAAGACTTGTTAAAATGAATTCATCCTCTTTTGCTTTTTATTTCCTGAATTAGCCACCTGGTTCAAAATCTATATACACTCCTTGTTCAAATAAAACTGTCGTGTTCTCCGGGGTTCCAACTTAGACATCTAAGTACAAAACCAGGAGAACATAAGAAATAAGAATGGCTTAAATAAACGATCCTGAAGAGTTGCAGCAATAACATGTACAGTGAACCCTTTAATTTCGCGGGGATTCATGATCCGCAAAGACTGTGGCTCACGAATGTGCAAGTAAGTCCTACCCCCCCTCAGCCCCAGCATGCTGGAGGGTGCTCCCGCCACCAGTCCATGCCCTGTGATGGAACAGGCGAGCGGGGGGAATGGCTTCTGCCCCTTCCTGCCCAGGGCGTCCCGGGATTCCCAGCTTTTGCTGCCGACACCACTGCTATTCCAAGCCCAGAAACCCCACAGGAGCCAGTGATACTGCGAGACCCCGACTGCCTGCTCAGCTACTGCACCCTTGGCAGCACCTGGCCACCTACCTTGGGCACAACACAAAGGGAACAAATGCTTACCTGGGTCTCAGCAGAGTGGGACTGGGAACCAGGTGCATGTATGTGTGTTGTCCTTGCTCGGCGCTGTCACTGGGGACGGGAGTGCTCCTCACTTGGCGCTGCGTTTGAGCCTTTTAGCCCATCCCATGTTCCCAGGGTCAGTGTACAGGGCACTTGCAGTTTCACCACCCCGCCCACCTCTGTGGCCCTGGCTGGCCCAGCACAGCAGGGCACCCTCCGGCCCAGCCCTGAGCCCTTGGCAGCATCGTTCCCATCGCAACGGGCTGTGGCAGCACCTGGGTAGCCACTCAGGTTGCCCCCACCTCACCAAGCTACCCCTGCTCCCTGCCACATCCTGGCAAGCTTGCAAGACCAGGAAGCAGCCAGCTTGAATGCTTTGCTGTCCGCAAGTGAGACTGGGCAGCCCCGCTGTGGTTCTGTGGCCCTCCCACTGCCCCTCTCGCCGTGGGCGCTGTGGTGAGCAGGGTGGGGCTGCCACACCGCTGGAGCACTCCAGGGCTTGGGGAGGGCCAGGGGGCCTGGGGCAACAGGTGAGGCTCATTTGCATATCCATGACTGTCTATCTACGTGGGTCACTGTGAAGCAAAAGAATGGGGCTGTCTTTGGAGGGGGGGGGGGAAGCAGTGAACTGGATATGTGAGATGAGAACCGCAAAGTACTGAAGGTTTACTGTACATGCTATCAGTGGACCAGCATTATTTCAACTGGTAAAAAACACTGAGCACTATTTTATTTGTGATTCATAAAACCAATCCTCCCATATTTTAGATGCCCAGAGTTACTCAACTCAGGATTTGTGCAAGAAAAAGGAGGTAATTTGACAACAGCTAAGAAAAAACCCAACCAACTCAACACCTGTACCCCACTCCAATACCTGCATATTCAGGGTAGCAAATAGTGAGAGGACTTCTTTTGATTTTTTCTTCAAAAAGATCTTTCTTATTCAGGAATAGAATAATAGAAGTATCTGTGAACCATTTATTGTTGCAGATACTGTCGAACAACTTCATGCTTTCATGCATCCGATTCTGCAATTAGAAGAAAAACATTTCTTAGTATTTTATCAGACTTCAGTGGCAAAATCAGGACACGCATTTTTGACTAGCTACGAATGAACCAAGTAAGTTACAAAACTATGTTTTTAGCAAACAAAATGACATTTTACCAGAGGGAAATACAGAGAAGCCAAGACCACCACAAAGTTCACTTCTACAACCACTGTTTAAGCAACTGCTTTTTCTCATTTCCAGTTTTAATTTTTCAGTATTTTAGAAATGTTTAATGTGTTATGATATTTTACAGTATTGTCTGTACTACAAGAATTGTTGAGTTACCTGAATTTGTCTTAATACTGATTAGATCTTCCGGAAACTGAAAATAAATTCTGCACCTAGCTGATATCCCAGGACAAGGAACAAAAGTTGTACAAAACTAGAGAATCTAGCAAGTAGGTTTTTTCCCCTTACCATAATTTAGAACTCTGTAGAAAAATTATCCAACATGTAAGTACTTTGGCCATGTTCCAGTCATTTAAGTAGCAGGATGCTATCTATGACCTTCTTTCACTACATTTGACTTGAAAGGTTTTCTTATTTCTCTTTCCTCCCCAAATTGTATTTTATAGGAAGTTGCAGAACACCAGGAAGAGTACGAAAGGCTGTTAATGATTCACACACAGTAGATAAGCATCACTTCAGACCACTCAGACAATAAAATGTACCCTGTGCACAGTGACATGGAAAGAGTAAACCCTTGAAAGAGCAGAAAGGAGCAGAGGGGATTGGAAAGAAGAAGGAATAGAAATTTCTGCAACTAAGAAAAGAGATCAGAGAAACACATTTAGAAAGAAACAAAAACTGAAGACTGAGGAAGGTAAACCAAAATGTGGTAAAGTAGCCACAGAAACTTCTTATTACGTGCTTCTGGCATCCCTAAAGAGACTAAGACATGTATTACTGACAATGTAGCCTCATGAATTTATGCATCCTTTAAAACACAAAAGTGTAGCTGCAAAGAATACTTGTCTTAGTATTACCTCTGACAACAGGAGGAAATACTTTGAAACCTGAAGGCATGAATTCTACCACCATTTCTGAGACCTTCTGCACAAACCCTACATCTTGTAAAGCCAAAATACTCCAAAAGACAAATTTATAGCTTTCCTTCCAAACTTATTTAGCTTCTATCCAACAACTATTCCCTTCTTCAGCATTACAGTACTTGCCATTTCCTCATCTTCAGCCAAGACCAAGTCATAATCACTTAGTGCCACACAAAAAATAATTGCTGTAACACCCTCAAAACAATGAATCCACTTCTTCCGCTCTGATCTTTGGCCGCCAACATCAAACATTCTGCAAAATAGAAGAACAAAGCAGGAAGTGAACTTTGGCATTTCCAGCTTTCTGAATATTTAACAATAAAACCTGAAAGTATCAGTTGTGTAAGTCTGAGCACAACATCTGAAAAAAGGCATAAAAATCTGGAACATTTAGTACTATTTTTCTCAGTATAAACCTCAATTTTAATAAAGCCTTAAAAGCCTTTCTACATATTTTAGTGAACATGAGAAAGTATGAGACGAAAGCTAAACAAGAGTAATTATTTATGATACTGTAGTTCATTAATGAAGTTAACTGCAACCTGTAAAAAATAAAAATATGCAGAGTTAGCTTTACTAAAAAGTCTAAAATAATAAAAAGATACTGATCAACAACGTAAGATTAAGAGAAGATTGGTGTCCATTTCAATACCTGGAAATAATACAAAACAAAGGAAGTTGGATACAGACAACGTTGACTTCATTATCTATGTTTTCATATTCTCAATATTAAAATATAAAATTAAATTTGAAAAATGAAAATTTGATCTGGACTTTCAATGTTGGTGAGGTTCAGCATCTTTCTCATCTAAATCAAATTACAACTTAAATTCATTTCCCAATTTGCCACGCTTAAATGGGCTATTTTTTAATAGATGCTATAGTTATTTTCAAAATTATCTTAAAAGACAAAATAAGCATTACATAGCAAACAATTCTCATTGTCTCTCTAATAAATGCAATTTCTGGACATGCAATTAAGTCTCACATGTAACACACTCTAAAAGTGACTTGTCCCCCTTGTTTTCTCTTAGCTGGAAGATTCCAAGGGTGGGGCAGGTAGATAAAACCCTACCAATTTAATGTTAGTGTCCACTGTCATTACTTCTGTCAATTCTAATGCTATGCTTTATGATTTATACTAGGTTCTGAATTTCCGTAAGAATTAACATTTCTACAAAAAAAGGTGTTCTTTGACAACAGAAGCAGTAAATCAGACTTGACTTCTGGAATAGTCTATAAAACCAGGATGAAGAAGACTAGCTATTTGCATTTTGGATTGGATCAATAATCAAAGCTGTGCTAAGCACTTTATAGAGAAGACTGAATGGAGGTTCAATCTCAAAGGATCTAAACACACATAAAAGAACAGGAAAGAAAAGATAATGAAAGAAATTGATATGGCACAGCTAGTCACTTTTATGTACCCTTGTCTTACAATAATCAAGCCTTTCATGCCTTAGATTCATCTTAAATGTTCTTTTCAATGTCATGTCAGAGTACTTCAAGTCCTGCCAATAACTCATTCAATCTGTCTCCTAAAGCACAGTACAGGTGTTTAAATGTACAACATTACAGTTAAATACTTCAGCAGGTTTGCCTCAGCCATACATTTTATAGAAGCATAATGCCATGATCCTTGTAACAGTCCTAATAATCAGTACAGACCCATTTATAACATGGAACTGAACAAGAAACATGAGAAAGTGAGTGAGAAGATGGAGAGGTCCTCAGAATACTGAGGACCTCTCTTCAGGCTTGGCTGAGGACTACTCTCCTTAGGTTTCCAAGAGATATATACTATATTATCAGCTATTCTTTTATGGGTCAATACAAATTTTGTATACTTAGACCCTAAAACAAGAAAGCACACATGTTTTCACTGTACTGATAGTCCTGAAGCATCCACATTACAGTACTTGCTACGCATTTCCATGATGATATTAAACACAAATTATATAGATATGGTGACAATTTTGGCATAGACTAAAAGGGAGTTTAATGTAATTTAGTGTTTGTTTTACTGTGTTTTCTGCTCATTCTTCCTTCTTAGTAGGAGGTAGACTATTCTGATGCTTAAAACTAGCTTATATTTTCACCATGAATCACACACACAGAATCACAGAATTCACAAGGTTGAAAAAGACCTTTGAGATCATCAAGTCCAAACCGTCACCTAACACCCACATCAACGAAACCATGGCACTAAGTGCCACATCCAGTCTCTTGTTAAACACTTCCAGAGACAATGACTCCACCACCTCCCTGGGCAGCCCATTCCAAAGGCAAATCACTCTTTCTGTGAAGAATTTTTTCCTAACATCCAGCCTAAACTTCACCTGGCGGAGCTTGAAACTGTCTCCTCTCCTTCTGTTACTTGCTCCCTGGGAGAAGAGACCAACCCCCACCTGGCCACACATCGTTTCAGGTAGAGAGCGATAAGGTCTCCCCTGAGCCTCCTCTTCTCCAGGCTAAACAACTCCAGCTCCCTCAGCCTCCTGGGTTGGGGAAACCCCTGGTGCCAATCCAGGCTGGGGGATGAACAGGTTGAGAGCAGCCTTGTTGAGGACTTGGGGGTGCGGATGGATTAGAGGGTGGACATGAGCCAGTAATGTGTGCTGGGAGCCCAGAAAGCCACATGTATCCTGGGCTGCATCCAAAGCAGAGCAGGCAGCAGGTCAAGGGAGGCGATTCTGCTCCTCTACTCTCATGAGATCCTGCCTGGAGTGCCGTGTCCAGTTTGCGGGTCCCCAGCACAGGAAGGACATGGGCCTGCTGGAACAAGTTCATACAAGAGCCACCAAAATTAGACTCATGGAGCATCTCTCCTATGAGGAAAGGCTGAGAGAATTGGGATTGTTCAGCCTGGAAAAGAAAAGGCTTCAGAGTGACCTGTGTTCTTCCAGTACCTGAAGGGAGCCTACAAGAAAAATGGAGAGGGACTTTTTACAAGAGCATGGAGTGACAGGATAATGGGCAATGACTTCATACTGGAAGAGGGTAGGTTACATTAGGTATTAGGGAGAAATTCTTTCCTCTGGGGGTGGTGACACACTGAAAAAGGCTGCATAGAGAAGTTGCAGATGCTCCATCCATGGACGTGTTCAAGGCCAGGTTGGATGGAGTTCGTCTGGCGAAAGGTGTCCCTGCCCACGGCACAGGGGTTAAAACTAGAAAATCTTCAGGGTCCCTTTACAACTCTGTGATGAGGCCACTCTGTGATTCTCTATCTTTGGACAGAAAATGCTCAAAATATTAATGTTATCTTATAAATCCCACACCACGGGAAACATAAGTCACATTCTCTCACCACTAAAGTACTTTAAAGCAAAACATGTTTGAACCCAGTTCTTCAGGAAAATGGACTTACTCGTTCCTACACCACCAGCAAACTCTAACAAGCCTCCACCTCTCCAACTGAATTTAAAAGGAAGAATTGATAGAACAGCTATTTAACATGGCAGAAAACAGAATACTTTAAGATTAAATTTACACAAAAAGTATCCTTACAAAACACTTCTAATAAAAACAAAACATTTACTGAAATGCCAACAATGATCACATCCATTATCACAGAAAAATGAGTAAAGCTTAAGGGATTTTTTTAAAAATAAAAAACAGAGGGGAAAATAATCAAACTTATTGATAGAAAAATTTGTTGTCTTACACCATTGAAAGTCATTCTAGAACCTTCCAGGAACTGTAACAGACAGATGATCATGCAACATGATTTACATACTTAAAATGAAGATCTTTGAAAGTAAAATGAGTCTCCACTATTCCTGTGGTTTTCACTCGAGTCCTGAGAACGTCCTGCTGAGTTGGAATGTAGCTGGTTTGTGCTATCCTGTCCAAGTCATTCAAGTAACTAAAGGCAAAAATAAATATTGTTTTCAGTCGCTCATGAAATAAAAAACAAAATAATTACAAAAATTTACAGAAGTTCTCAATCCATTCATTATATTGTGTTTGAATTTTATAAAGTAGTTTTCTCTAAGATAAAAAACACAGACACATTATTAACTCAGATTTCCAAGTCTTTTTTCAAAATAAGCTTTAAAGACAACAGTATATCATCCTGGATGAAAGAAATCTTATGCAATTTATTCCACTACGAAGTGGAAATCCCAAAATGCAATTCCAATACATCAATGTTATTTGCACTAATTAGAACACCATCATTTTTTTAACCAACTGAACTACGAGTTACTTTGAGTAGCAAACAAAGCCCAAAATGACCCTGGATTTGACAATAGGTATGAGAAGAACAACGCAGTGTTTTAGCTAGAATTAATGTGTTTAAGAAAATGCCTAATACATAACAATTAGGTTTTTATTGAGAATTTCTAATTACACATGTTTTTTACAATTGAATACTTTCACTGCCAGAATTCTTGCAACATAGGCCAAGACCAATGCTTCTAAAATCCACACAAATCTTATTTGTGCTTTTCCCACAGTAAATAGGGAAGGCAAAATGTTCTACTGTGTAACAAGATAGCAATTTTAAGGATACCATTGTATGGCAGGAAGAACAGTTTTCTTATGAAATTGGAGGCAGAGCTATCTAAAACAATAGAACACAGGAGGTTACCAGGGGAGAATCTCACAATTAAGTGCCCCGTATTGAAGAAATTATATACAATAAAGTGATAAAACTTCACACACTCCAAATTAATTCACAATTACAAAGCTTTAAAAAGTTGCAGTATAAAGCAGTGTCACTGCTATGCCATTCTTTACAATCCTCCCTCACCCTCACTGGACTCTTTTCCTTGACTGATTTACCATACCTTGTTTACCATATCTTATTATATACACTGCCATACAATCTTATATCTGCCACCCTTAGTGAAGTGCCCTAGTATAAAATATACATCCTTTTTTGTCTCCTTGAAGAGGGTGGAACACTTGGTAAGACCACGTCAAGTTCATAATCATGCCACACCTCTTCCTTTCCAACCTCGAAGCCTAACTGCACTTTGAACCAAGCAGATAATATTCTTGTCGAGATACTTCTGTGGTTTCCATCTATGCGGGAGCAGAATTTGTCAAAAAGACAACACTTACCTTAGCTACTTATTTTACAACACTTACTTTAGCTACTATTTAGAAGGCAAAGGGAATCCTGTCTGTCACAGTACTTACTAGGCAGCAGAGTCATTAAGCTGGTACTCTCGAGATCTGTTGAAACAAGCCTGAACTCCACTGTCTTTCCACAGTCTCTTGATAACTCCAGCAAGTTCTGCAGTCATAAATCCTTCTTCTGCTGCTCCAGCCAAAACAAAGAGCTGACGAGCATCATCCTTTAAGGATGTAAACAAAGTGCAGAGACAAATACTGAGAAATACAACAGAAGTATTATCATCTGAAAACTATACTCAGCAAATTAGTTACTAAACCTGGTAAATGTGAATGCAACCAAATTCTAAAAAGTGAAATAAACAATGGTTTTTAGTGTTCTGCACTACATATTAAATCCCACATTTTTAAACAATCAAAAAAGACTAGTAAACCAAATTTCTCATTAGCTGATGGAGCTTCTTTTAAGTTTCTATAAACAGAAGTAGTAACAGATTTTGTGCTCAAGCCTAAGGTTATCCATATTTGCTCATCAAATACCACATCCTGGATAAAATGGTTACAACACAGACTAGAACCTTCAGAAGTGCAGATGTGTATTGACTAACTGAAGAAAACACATTAAACACTTCAGCTTCAAAAAACAACCATTTATCAGAATTAGAAAAACACTTCTGAAGCCCTTTCCAGATAAATCAGCTACAAATATCCAGTACCTTAATTATTCTACAGAGACCAAATTTTCTCAGTTAAACAATATCAAAAAATATCAGATTTTTAAGAGCAAATGCTGGAATTTAAAGCTATTTATAAGACTGCTTTCAGAGTGAGGATAAAGGAATACAGGATGTAAAATCACCATTCCTTTTTAACAGAATTTGGCCAGTTGACTGCCTTCATCCAGTTCTGACTGATCAAGGAAACCATGTTGGACCTGTAAGGCACCAGGGAAAAGACAGCAGCTGGGCAGAGGGAAGATCCACATTAACACCCTGCTGTGGGGAGCTGCTTGACCTTGATTATTAGCAGTATGTGATCCAATGCCAAGGTATGTCTGCCAGAAAAATCCGTGCACTTGAGGCCTGTAACTACTACCCACAGCTTGTACTGTTTGTCCAGTAATTAAAACAAAGAGAACAATGAACCTGGAAAGGAGGAGAGACTTAAGAAACACCAGCTGGGAACTGAAAGTATTTCAAGAAAGAGGAGGATTTAAAAAAGCAACACATAACACATTTTGTGTCTCCCAAAAAACAGTAAGTGAAGACACAGATGCAAATCTGTAGAGAAATCTATTGTTTGCTGTTCAAACACTAAGCTATGGGGGAAAAAACCATTTTCAGGATAAGTGCATAAAGTAGTGATTGTTTTAGGTATTGTCCGCTCTAAACTTAAATAACGAAATATTATGCAAGATAACAGGGAAATTGTTTACACATGGATTGAGTAATACTGAATTTCACAGGTTGAGAACAAAAAGCCTGCAGTTCGGTCAACTCAAGGCAAACTTGGAAAGATTTAAACATATATATAAATATGTAGGTACACCTATGAAGAAAGAACAGGTATCTGATGCATAGTTCAAAGTGTGTTTTGAAAGCTGGAGTAGGTAGAAATATAAAAGAGCATTTGTCAGTCACACAAAAATACTGATTACTGCACATAGGATGAATTATGGACAAATAATAAAAATTCAATGGATTGCATTAATAATTACATACAAAAAACCAGAGCCCTAAAGATCACAGGGTGGGATAATCAGATCTCAGGGACTATAATTTGAGCAATATGTCTGCATAAAATGAATTTGAATAATAATTCTGGTCTTGAGTATTGTTTGTGGATGCAAATGGAAGGACCGACAACTCACAGAAGCAGCAGATCTCGAAGAGACAACAATATATACAATAAATGATGGAAACTGCTTAAAAGAAAGATGATACCATTTTATACCTAACATGGTGTGACTTTCAAACATACAAAGTTTACCCTGTTTCAAACAGGTCTGATCTCTACAGGCTCTCAAATCAGGCAGGAGGGGGAAGGGAAGGTATCACAGTATAGATAAGGCTGGAAAGGACCTTGAAGATCATCTAGTCCAACCTATAATCCAACTAACCTATCCTCTACATCTAGATCATACCACTCAGCACCTCGTCCAGCCTCCCCTTGAACACGTCCAGGGTTGGCGACTCAACCACCTCTGCAGGCAACCCATTCCACATCCGAATCACTCTTTCAGTAAAAAACCTTTTCCTAACATCAAGTCTAAACTTTCCCTGAAGGTGAAACAAGGAAAATGATTTCAGCTTTTTAAAAGCCCAAACATTAAAATGAAAAGTGGTCTCTGTTACCCCTGTACTTCTTTTGCTAAGGTTGACAACTACCACAGACACCACAAGTGAAGTAGTATGCAACCACAGAATCACAGAATATTCTGAGTTGGAAGGGACCCACAAGGATCATCGAGTCCAACTCTTAACACTGTCTCCCTGGCGGGAATTGAACCCGGGTCTCCCACACACCAGTTGGGGACACTTACCACTGTACTAAAGTGGATTTCATGATCAAGTTCTATTTTCATTACTAACCAATGCTAGACATTTTCCTTTAATTATACTGGAATGGGGCAGCTTCCTCTCTAGGTACCACTATTTTTATACCAGATTTCACAAATGAGTTAATGTAAAAAACTAATTTAACCATCTCTCTAACTGCAGTAAATTTCACATTCAGAAAGTGATCCATAGTCCTTCGAAGCACATGCACTAAATGTCTCATAACACAGTTTCTACTTAAGTATTGCCCTGTACCACACAGGAAGATAACACCAGCAGCTTCAGTAATGGTCAGTCTCAAGTCTGGTGTATCTGTGCTCCCTTGGACTCTAACACTTATAAATGAAAACGTTCAACTCACTGCTTTACCATTAGTCTTATGGTAGAAGTAAGAGCATATGATTTTCCAAACAAGCTTATCCCATTTAGAGTAAGCCCCAAAAAAATTCACCACAAAGAATCTGAATGTAACACTGCCCTAGGAGTTACAATTTTTAGCATTTTCCCCCCCTAAAAGACAACAAAATTAAACCAAAATACAATAAAATTGAAAATAATTGAGGTATAAGTTTGTTTGTTTTTTAAACGAGAATGATGTACAACAGATGCTCTGTATTACTTCTTCATTTCTGGCCTAAAAATGGCAAAAATCTTGTACTAATATTCCATAGCAGTGTTGCTCTGAAAAAAAGGATTTGGACCACCAAGACTCGACTAAGTGCAAAGGACAGCTATTTTAAGATTATTCCTGACAGAAGTTTGTTTCATCATTTATACGGCTCTCTGAAGTCAAGAAACTCAGATGACTTCAAACTGACACCATATATAACATAGCCCTCAAAATCTTGTTAGTCATTTTGTCTGGTAACACCTAAATTTACTCCTCCGTTTTCTCTTACTACATATTTAGCAACAGAAGTCTACCATCTGCCTCTTTGCAACATTAACAGCCAGACTCCAGAGAGGGCTCCAGTGCACAAATACTGAACTAACAAGCAGTGAGATACTGTTGCTGCCCTGGAAAACTTTGGTCTTAAGAGCAGACTACAGCAAACATGAGAACAAATGTAGAGAGGAATAGCCAATGAAAGTGAAGCTTTTACTCGTTACATCTACAACTGAACAGCCATCAGGTAAAATTAACCTATGTACATAAAATAATAGCTATAACTGGCTAAGTGCCAATCAGATTTGGACTTCAGATACAACTTTCATGACTCCCTGAAAGTAATATTATCAACATTTGTCTTCCTTATGACAGCCACAGATACTGCATTTCACACAGTTTCTGAAGGAATACTCTCTAACACTTATAAATTTTGCTTTCCAAGCAGCCAATGAAATCTTAAACACATATGAAGAATTTACACTTTATTTCTTAAAGATCCTCCTCTCCTCTAAAACTGTAATTCTACCTTAACGTGATGTGAAGAATTTATGTCAAAATACCCCTCTGACTACCGTACACACTTGTTCCAATAGGTGAACAGCAAACCCCTCCCTCCGTCTTTCCAGGGAGACAGACACAATGTGGCAAGTTCCTGTTTGAAAACCCGTACTGGCAAGCATTCCATATTCTGATACTGATTTCTAAGGAAAGGACAGAAAAGCACACATGCTGAACCAAGTTTAACTGCTATTCAGACTAACAACTTTGGGGATCAATTTCAGCACTGCAGCACGGACTGTATACAGTCCTGTAATAACAGGACAAGCAAAAACACTTAAGCCGAGCATCTTCCAGAACTCTGAGTATCTAATCACTTGACCAGATGTGGGAAAAATCATGGTCACTACAGGTAAGACCACAGGACAGAAGACACCAATTTTATAGACCAGCTTCAAACAGATGGAATGGCAAATAAACCCATTAGACGTTTGTATGCGAGATGTAAGTTGGAAAAGGTGCAGAAAAGTTCAGAAAAAAGTCTCATATTTTGGGACAAATCCTAAGACAGGTATCATGAAAAAAAAGAGATACCAACACAGTTTTATGTCCATGTCTCTGCTTCGCGTAAAATAAAGCCCTCAACACTGGAAATCCGTATGAAGCAGGATCCAGTTCAAGAGGGTGGAAATGTTCCAGGCACTGCTGTGTCTATGACCTCATAGAAAAGTGCAGACAGTACAGACAGCAGCTACATACCTCCTTATTTAAGCTCTTACTTCAAGGAATTAATGTTAAGCTTCATATTTTAAGGAATATGAAGATGTCAAACTTAAATGACCTACATAATGTAACAGCCCACAAGTCCATACAAATAGAGCCTTTGAAAAACTCCCTAAGGCTCAGATGTTTAATTCTCCAAATTTAGACAGGATTTGGAAAACTCTATCTAAAACAAACAGTTGTTGTGAATCAACCCAGTGCTGATTGCTGCACAGGTCACCTTGTCAGGTAAAGACCAACAGCATTTGGTTGCAATCAGACTGTATCCTACGAAGAAGATTTCTGGACATCAAAAGATTTTTTTCAGGAAATAGTATGGATATTTTATCTGCATGTCTGCATATATACTTCAATACTCACAGCCCTGATTGGATCACCAAAGTCTATCTTCAACCTCCCCATTGCTCTAATGATAGCAATAATGGACTGAATGGTGTTACTGTAGACAACAGCTTTGTACTGTTTACATTCTTCTTCTGAATAACCAGCTTCATGGATAATCCTACGGAAGGAAAAAAAGAATAAATTTTCTATTCAAATAAAAAAATACTTCTCTATCATAGTATTTCACCATACTTACTTCATCTGCTTGACAATTGTGCTTTTCCCCGATTCACCAGCTCCTGAAAACCAAATATGTGAAAATTCATTAGGGTGGACTTTTAATCTTTGAAAATAAACTTATTTCTAGACTTCAAGTAACTGACAAATATAAAAAATTCCAACAGGTAAAGGGACATGATAAAATTGATCTTTAATATAAAAATGCATCTTGAGCTGAAAGCTTCAAAATCAAGCCCTTTTGAGAACAAATTATTCAGTTCTAATGTCTTTCTTTTTACAGAAGTGAGCACAATCTTTACACAGTCTGCAGGTGTTTCTAATGCAAACAGATGATAAATCACTCAACTTCTAAGAGCTCTGACGCTCAACTCCTCTAACTGCCTTTTTAATCAAAGCCTAACCAAAATCCCCCTTTATAAGTGCTTCACACACTGTATTAATGTGTTTCCAGGTTGCAAATGAACATCTTAAAATTCTTCAGGGCTCTAGTCCTTATAACCCGTTTTTGACCCTTGCATGAATAAACACAGTCAACCTACTTCTAGGAACAGATGGCATGAAGTTTGCCACTCATCCTGACACCATTCTTCATGCTTAACAAATTAAAAAGAGTATGCTATGTTAAAATACAAAGCCTACAAAAACCAACCAGCCTCTCTGTCAACAGAGAGGGAAAAAACTTTTTTTTTCTGCCTCAACAACCTATCCTTATTCAGTTTTTTTCTCTCTAAAAGATGTATGAAACTCTTACAGCTGTGGTGGAGTCACTGTCCCTGGAAGTACGTATTTACAAATAGTAGATGTGGCACTTGGGGACACAGTTTAGTGGTGGACTTGGCAGTGCTGAGTTAACAGTTGGACTCAGTGACCTTACCGGCCTTTTCCAACCTAAACAATTCTATGATTGCTTCCACACAATCATTATGCTTGCTGAGGCCCTGCTTTCCAGAGAGTAGCCCAAAACCTGTCTCCAGTGGGAAGTAGTGCGTGCAAGCTCTGGCTTTTCATATTAAAACATCATTATCTTGATCCATGAGTCTTCTTGTTTTCCTTCTATTTTTTCCTTATCCCAAGGGATAGTGGCCACACAGGTGTGTGGGTGTTTAGGTTGATCCTGGTCAACCACTTCCACTGCTCCTCTGGCAAAACTGCAGACAAATCAAAATCAGCTGCCCTTCCCCAGCAGTCAGCATTCCTTAAGCTGCGTCATCCAAGTACTGTCTACAGCACCCAGTAAAAGTGATACTGATGAACCAGACAAGATCAGCAGAGGGTCACTTAGTTGTTTAGAGGGCTGACGCACATGACACTCCAGAAGAAGTTACAAGAAACAGAGTTTATAATCCTATGAAGACCGGAAAGTGGGAAAGAAGGTTGGATGGATGTACAGTTCCTGTCCTCTCCAAAAAATGCACTGAAGACAGGTTGAAGAAGATGTAAAGTCACATATACACAACAAAAAGATTGAGGCACTCAAGAATCTGCAGCATGGGCAGAGACATAAGCAGGAGGGAAAGGGGGACATGCAGGGAAGTTATTCCCAGGGAAGAGGTTGTACTGGAACCAACTGCACAGAGAAAAAGTAAAAACTCAGGCTTGGAGATCTTCAAGATACAACTGAACAAGGCTCTGAGCAACCTTATCTATTTTGAGATTAGCCTGGTTTTGAGCCAAGGGCTCAATTAGATGACTTTAGAGGTTTCTTCCAAGGTATATATTATTTTAAGTCAGTATATTCTATACTTGGATACTGTGTAGTGATGCTTGTGGGATATTCCTCCTATTAAACCAAGTATGCAGCTTCAGAACAGGCTCAGGCCAATTCAAGACTGGCCGTTAAAAGTTGTCCCAGCTCCCCCCAGTACTGCTACTGATGTGGCTCCAACACTACAGCACGAGCTCTGGCATCACAGAATCACAGAATATTCTGAGTTGGAAGGGACCCACAAAGATCATCAAGTCCAACTCTTAACACTGTCTCCCTGGCGGGAGTCGAACCTGGGTCTCCCACATGGCAGGTGGGGACACCTACCACTGTACTAAAGTGGATTTTACATCAAGAGCAGCCAGCTCAGAGTTGAGTAGCTAACAGATATAGACATATATAGAATATAGTAGGCCTGTCAGTATCTATCCAAGATTGCCTAATGCCATCTTTAGCTACTGCCCAAGCAAATGGCTTTTTTTTTATAAATCTGCAAGATTCTTCATAAAGTAGCAACAGTTACCAGACTCTGAGCTGCCATTAAAATATATTAATATAAACAGAAATCAGACATCAAAAGTCATTTAGACAACTGAAGCATTTATAAACCAAATTAGCACTTAATCTCAAAATAACTAATTAAACACAAAGAGGTGACAAAAGTTTAAAGATTATCTTTATTTATGAAATTACTGTAATTTACTTGGGGTTAATAATTTTATTCCAATAATTTGAAGACAGTATATATCCCTGTATTCAACAGTAATTTTGCAGATATTAAGAAGTACACTACAGTATTTATATAACCTCATAAAATGCTCTTTCTGTTACGAATTTGTCACATTTGACTAACCAAGCAGGTCAGTGTCAGGGCTACTGAAGTATAAAAATTTAATTATTTTTGTCATGCAATTTCTAGTCCATTTTTTCTGAGTTAGACGTGGATGTTTCTCTATAATGTTAGAATTCACATGTACCAAATACTTTAAATTATCATAAAAGTCCCATCAGTAAAGAAACCACAAATACTTGCAATGCATGTGAAGAACAATTAAGTCATTTATTATAGGTACCTAACATCAATAGTGAGTTCCTGGAAGGTGCACTCCCCTCTGTTATTTAATGGCAAATAGAAACAGCTGTGTTTGGCTTGAGTTTTTCCTTTACTTGCACACTGAAATGCTGCAGATTTCCTAACAATCTTTGCAAAGTACTGTATATAGGAAAATTACATCACACTCACTGCCCCATACTGAAAGGAAATCAATTATTTTGGCACTCCTAAATACAAAGGTTTGTCAGCTTTTCTGACAGATGCAGTGGTAGAATTTCCTGCTTTATCTCGGCGTAAATAAGTTGCCCATACAGCAAAATGAGAACTAGCTGTTTTAGAAAGCTTTAGACAGGAGCAAGCATTAAATATTACACGTGACAGCTGCATATAAAATGTCAGAGCTGGCTGTACTGTCTCAACCAAACCCTACCCAAATTTAGACAGACTTGATGGTATACTCCTCAATCATCTAATAAAGGATGCTATTTATTGCTTCCCATTTAAGTGTGATACTTGATTTCAGCATCCCTACCATCACTAGTCTGAACAGTCTTAGTGGCTCCATTACTTGTACTTACGTACAGCAAAAATATTAATAAAAAGACATGACAGTTTTGCTCAGACTAGAACAGCAGCATATCAGTTGTGAATTTAAAAGAACACTGGATGTAATGAAAGTCTAAGCTGACTGTTAGGTCATCACATTAACAAATGTTTTATTAACTTATGAGTATTGTCCTCTCTCTTGCACACTATGTCCTTCATTCGCTTCTAAAATAAAACAAAAAAAGAGTGCAACACATCCCATGAAAACCTAATTTAAAGCAAAGAATTTCAAAACTTTTGTTCAGAGAGATCAATAAGACTATAACTTGAACTAAATCTAATACTCTTACAACAGCTGCTTGCCAGAGAGCAGGTAGAGCCTTATGCTTCATTGTGCAGACTAATAAAGTGTGGAAGCAAAGCACATCCAACCTAATCGGCACAATTTCATGTTTTCCCCACAGATCCTACTGTAATCTGAAGGGTCTTCTGCAAAGTTTAGTAGTCAGGCTCTACCTTCACATGTCAGTGTTTCACAGCCAGGGCTGTGCTATCCAAACCAGTCATTTACCCACATCCAGCAGGAGCTCTGAATTGAGTCAGCACAGGAACCCAGGTCTGTGACTGACCCATCCATGGCACAGTCAGTCTGTCGCTCAGAGAAATGTGCTGAGACTCAAGCTGGGACTAAACTTGTTTTATGATTTTTCTTTCAAAACCAACTTTCAACTTTGGAAATAGAAAAATCAAAGCACCTTCATGTTCAAATAAACCAATCAAAAAATCATTTAGGAGATCAGCCTCACATATAGTCCTCTGAAGGAACCAAGCAAAGCCAGCAAAGCTCAAATAAATTTAAGAAAAGATAAAGCAGTATTTGATTCTCCAAGCTGTGATGTGGCCAATTACAGAATTTTTTTTAAAATAAAAATAAAAGAGTTTGACTTGATTTTTTGGTTCTCCTTCAACCTAAACGATTCTATCATGCAATGACTCATTACTATGAAATTGTAGCAA
Organism: Pitta sordida; assembly: GCA_013390025.1. Classification (NCBI taxonomy): domain Eukaryota; kingdom Metazoa; phylum Chordata; class Aves; order Passeriformes; family Pittidae; genus Pitta; species Pitta sordida. The sequence continues at coordinate 37,513 of WEKX01010358.1, forward strand.
ACACCATGTTACACAGATTGAATATTCTTTTAGTTTTCAAATGGAGAAAATCTCTGTTTTAAAAGAATGGAAATAAGTACTTAATAATTTTATTAAAATTAACAGCTCAGCAAAAATGTTCCTTTAAATTACTCAGAGTGCCTCATGATTTATTATCCTACACACTGCCTACATAGCAAGCATTCCAGAACTACAAATTTCTGGAACAAATGTTTTATGCATTCAAGTACAGAAACTGCTGCTTCTAAGTGTTGAGATCTTAATAGTAACATTTCTAATGTTCTAACGTTTCTAATTAGTTACTGAAGAGATTAATCAAATACCGAAGTAAAAAGCAATGACAGCTTCACATTCACAGTATCCGTCTTTGGTGGGAACCAACCATCAAGTACAACTATTTCTAACAGCATAAATATACTCCTTGTAACACTAACACAGGGGAAAAAAAAAGTAGGCTAAACTTTTTTGGAGGGGAAAAAAAAAAAGATTAAAAGTTAGGCAAGAGAAAAAATGGGTTTGCTTTGAACCACCAGCTAAGTCAGACAAAGGAACAGAACCCAAAAACCAGCAGAACAACCTTGTATACTGCCAGAAGACAGTTCAAGTATGGACAGGAGTAAGTAACATAAAACTTTCAACAGATGCTTGGCAGCTTTTCAGCCTGCAGAATAGGACACTTAGACAAGATTAACTTCAGCATAGACATATGAGAAATTTAAAATAAAACACATTGACCAGCAAATTTTTGGATCCACCTACAGTAAAGTTCTCTCCCTACAATTCTCCTATCCAATTCTGTCATACACCACTTCACAGAAGGCACAAGATGAATGGTGCCTGTTCCTCAGCATCCACTGGTCACAGCTGAAGCTAAATGTCCAGTGATTTCTCCTCTTTCTGCTACGGGGTCAGTAATCTCTTACAAAAGCACACTGCTTTGTAACTCGGAAGATCAACTGGAAGTACATATAATCTCAAATTTAATCACTTCATGACACATTACCAGACATGAGATTTAAATTGGAACACAAGCGTCTAATCAGTGTTACTACATATATTCAAAAGATACCAATGTTAGTACAAGAAACCCACAGTGGAAACTTGTTGCTACAACACCCACCAGACAGGTTGAACACTAAATGAAATATTCTCTGACACCAGCACCCACACTGCTCTATCTCCCAGAATTCTTTTATTTTGTCCTGTATTCCCACCCCCCTTTCTGAAGCCACCTAGCAGTAATACTTCTCACCTACCACCACACCATCCTGTATTCTTCTAATTCCAGGGCAGCTGCTGGCCCTGGCAGTTTATGTTCCTTTTCCCCTTTCCAATTGTTTTCATATGGTCAACCAAAGGTGGACAGTGCTCACAGTGGATAGTACTAAGGTGGCATTACTCTTAGAATTTCCACAGATACTGGAACCTGAAAGTGCAGGAACTTCCAAAGAGTTAAAAATCTGCATGAATAGGATGTGGAAGAAAATACTGCAGTAATCTAGCCATGTCGTAATAGAGTGTGAATTCCAGATTACATCACCGGTTCAAACCACAGAAGTGACAGAATTTAAAATTATGAGAGACTGACTCAGATACAAGATCTGAGAATTCTCAGATGTTTCAGTAGCTGCACGATGGCTTGCTCTTACAGAAATACAACCAGCTACACCCATAAGGCACTGTCACTTTTGTAAATTCCCTAACAAATCAGGAATTAATTACAACCAATTATTTCTTTCCTAAGTCTTCAACATTGGTCTTAGCAGATGTCTGAAATCAATAGCACACAATAAAGCAGCACATATACATATGAGACATAATTTAAGAAAACTGTTAAAGGTTACCTCAAGAAGCAATCACGTATTAACTCATGGTAGTATTCTATGTGTTTACTCAGATCTAGATGTCTAAAAGACTGCTCTGAGTTTCCTAACTATGTAGGTTATTATACAGCAAACACACAAGCAAGTGATAAAGACAGTATTAATGAGTTCACTATTGAAACAAAAACAGTTTTATATTCAGTATATCCTCTGGAACTCAAAGCACTCCAAAATCTTCTGGTGAAATCAGGAGAGCACAGACTCCATTTTGCAAACCTTAAGGTAACTTCTATTGACATTTTAGCTTTAGAACTATGAATTATGTTTTGAGGTACTTGGAATTTTTTATTTGTGCTTAATATCATTTTATGACAAAAGTTTTATGAAATGTTGTTTTGACACAGAATTTGATCATGTGACAAGCAGACACCTTAGAAATTGTTAAGTGCAATTTTATGTACCACACAAAATTAAACGCATGCAGCTTTTGAACACAAATTCTACCTTGCTCTCCAAAACCATTCCCATATTCCTCAGTTGTTTCAAGTTACAAGCAAGAACCCCTTTATCACTGTGCATCATTTATAGCACAACCTTACTGTGGACTCACTGTCTCACTTTAAAGGAGAGCACCAGTACAATCCCAAGTGTCATATTTCAGAAACTCTGTGAAACATTCAAAAGGAAATGTGGCACCTTGGAACCGAAGCTACTTTAAAGAGATGTGTCTGTTCAGAATGTACAAGAGATCTCCTAAACGCCAACATCATTGCGTTTCACAGGTTCACAGGTTATTCTGAGTTGGAAGGGACCCACTTTCACAGGAACAGACACTGCACTTTTTTCCTCACCTGAGATACAGGCATAGCTTCCTTTGGGTGAAGGGCTAACCCCCCTCCGGACTGTGATAAGCTGAGATTCAAAAGTTTGGAATTAAATCTCTTAATTAGGCCAGAAATTAAATATAGGAACTAACGCACATCTAGAAATGAAAACCACTTAGTAATCACGCTTGCTGCCCAACAACTTCGTATCACACCATCAGCAGCTCAACATTTGTGGGTTCAGGTTTATCTAATATGGCAGTGCTGGTAGCAGCTTGATAAGATTAGGGGTTGACTACTCAAAGGTATCAAAGACCAGCATCAACACCACTATCCTGTAAAAGACTTGGAAATCTCAAAATTCAATGTCCAAAAACTTGTGTTTGGAATGGAACTTCAATATAGCAAATAACTGATCTCCTTTACAAAACTGAAACATGACTTAAACTTCTTACTTAAAAAAAACCCAGTTGTTTTCTTTCATACACTGCAGTATGTTCAGAAACAATCACACATAATTTGAAATCACAGTATGAAAGAGCACGTTTAAAGACCTTCCAGAATACGAGTTTGAGTGGATATTTTATACGACCTCACTCTAGGGGATAAATGCTAAGTGCTCCAACAGAAAGAGCCATCTCCTCTACTCTTCAAATGTTTATCAAGAGAATTACTGTCCATTTCTGCCAACAGAGGACAACATGTCTCATCCAGACCTCCAAATACAGAGCTAATAAACCTCTAGAAATCCAGAGGGCCCTGACATTGTTCCTGACAGTGTGGTTGGCCTTCATGGCCTTTTACTGTTCACTGAGCTATAAATATGGGGTGTAAAGATGGCAGGTTCAGTGACTGAGAGAACCTGCTTAGTAAGTTCTCTCTGGTATCTTTAAACACAATCAAAAATGCTTTTTATAAAGCTCCCCACTGCCACAGAAGCATACTTTATACAGGTTACTCTGGTGGAGAAAGACAACAAAAAACCTCAGAATTAAAGCATATTTTCATTGCAGGTTCCACCTGCAATTCCCAATTCTACTGTTGTATTATCAGTGACAGTTACAGAACCTACTGTCCCTGCTACCTCACACTGCTCTGTAACTGCACAAAGAGCTGGGACAATCACAAAGCAGTGTGTGTCTTTCTGTGAAAATAGGGAAATGATCTCTCATGGAAACCTCAACTGATTTTATTCAAAGCTCCACTTGTCACGTAACACCAAGGCCTTATTTGCAAACGTGATAAATGGATACCGTAAAACTTACACCAGGGCAAATGCAATTACACTAAAAGTTGTTCCCTTATTGTAGAAACAGAGCAATAAACTTCAGTTCACATAAATTTTCAGTATTCATCTACCCTTCAGTATTTTTCACCTTGTAGCTCAAGAACAGAGATCCACAAAAATAAGGAGAATAAGCACATTGGCAGCTGACCTAAATTCTCTCCAATGTCTCCAACTTCATGATAAAACTGTACAGATTTAAGAGTGACAGAGACGAAAACATAAAAAGCACTTGCATACCAAGAACAACCTTCTTCAAATACAAATAGTTCTGAAAAGGTTTGTATGTATTTGAAGTAAAAAAGAGAATTCCTATGTATAGTCAAGCATTTTTGTGACATGCACATTGCACACAAAACTACTCTCAAGCAGAATATTATTGGTGGTTAACAGTACTTAAAAAAACCCAACAGGCATTTTTCTTTTTGCAGTTGAAACAGAATTTGTATTTAACCAGTCTCATATTCAAATGAGAAAGCTTTGAACTATGTAAAAATTTCAATCCCTTCCAACACATAGTTTCACCCAATAATCCTGGGAGCAAGAAGTAAGCCACCTGTATAAACACCAGTGTGTTAGGCCTCAAACAAATCTGTATCCAGCCTAAACCCAAATGCTCCCATGTTCCAGAACAGAAGATAAAGAAAATAACCTCAATACCCTCTCATCTAAGAATTAAGATGGCAGCCTTTGCTGGCAAACACTGAAGCACTAAGCATATTAGAAGGAATCCCTTTCAATGTCTTCCAGAGCTTTATGCTTAAGCATTTTATGCTTTAGAAAGTGTATAATGGTTTTGCCAAGAGTTTATCGGATTTATTAAGGATCAGTGTCTGAATCTGCACACAGCAGAGAAATTCACTTTCAAAATGCTTCAAGAAATATTTAATGGATCAAGAATACAGACAGCACTTCAATGAACATTAGCAACTTATTTTCAGTCCACTGTTGTATAGTACATCACCAGTAGATCTGAAATCAACAACTACTCAAAATAACATTTAATTACATAAAAATCTATAAATACTCAAGACAACCATCTGGTTTACTCAATTTTTATTGCCAGGCCCATATCTCCAGTCACAGCAAGTTTTAAAGCTCCATTCCAATACTACATTTACACTGTATTCTATTTATAATATTAGAGCAACTTTCCTGTTGTCTCCATTCTTCTCTCTACTGGTTGGACACTGAGCTGGCAGTTGTACTTCCTGCCCACTACCATCCTGCATTCCTTACCAACTGCTAGGTAGCAGAGGATTCTTCTAAGTCAAGCCTACGGCACACAAAATAAAAGAGCATGTGGAAACACAGGTCTGAGACTCCCTGGATTTGGAATGGAAACAAATCCCTACCTCTAGATTCCAATCAGCACACCCCTTAAGGCAGACTTGGCACCATCTCCTATTGCAACAACTAACTTTTAAAGAAGTGGGTTTTGAAGGAGTTTAAGATGCTTACCAACCGGATCAGGAACACATTTTCACATTAGTCCTGACGTGATTCTACAGTGTATTGTGACAAGAGAGAAATTGAAAGGATCCTACCCTGCACTCATTTCCCCCTCCACCCCCTGCTATGCATTTCCAGCACTACATCTGCATATGGCATCTCTGCTCCTCAGCCTTCTTCTGGTCAGGTCCTCATCAGTCCATTAAACAATACCAGTTGAACGGAGCACTCTAGAAACAAACTAAGTCCAAACAGGAAAGCCAGTTTGACTACTTAACCTGAATTAAGCCATTAAAAGTGATAGGGAGAGGGCAAAACCATTCAGCCCCATGCTGAAGGAGCATTCTCCTTTTTAGCAATCCAGAGCTTCCAGAATAGGTCCTACTGCTTTTCAGACAACATCCACTGCTTACTTCCAGCATTCCGAGTCAGATTTAGAAAGCAGGCAAAAAACCTCTTGAGAAGAACCTCTTGAGTTTTACCGGTAACTATTATAAAGCAGAACCACAGGCTGGGGATGGAATACTTAGGGAGTGGTCAGGTGGAAAGAGACTTGGGGGTATTAGTTGATAGCAAACTCAACACGAGCCATCAGTGTGCCCAGGCAGCCAAAAGGGCCAATGGCATCCGGGCCTGCATCAAGAATGGAGTGGCTAGTAGGTCAAGAGAAGTTATCCTTCCACTGTACTCGGCACTGGTTAGGCCACACCTCGAGTATTGTATGCAGTTTAAGCCCCTCAGTTTAAGAAAGATGACGAGGTGCTGGAACGAGTTCAGAGAAGGGCAACTAGGATGGTGAAGGGGCTGGAAGATAAGCTCTATGNAAAAAAGAGCAAAGTTGCTATTATTGGTGTCATGACATAGCATAAAATGTACAGCTTCTCTTTAAGCCTTTCTAAAGCAACAGGTACTGAAATAAATTTTGTCTTGATGTTAAAGAACTAAAAATATGATACAATAAAAAATAATGACTTTATAAAGTAACTTCCAAAAAGAAGAAAGTAATAATGCAACAGAAGACCTGAAATCACTAGAGATGATTTGTATTGTAGTGAAGTCTATACACACATTAAAGACCAAAAATACGGTCTTTTACATCACCATTCAAATAGAAAGACACAAACATAGAAGAATCCAAACTGCAATTACACAAACACAACCATAACTGAATGGCCGTGCTTTCTGCACATCTATGAGTCTCCTTTTCACAAAAGCAAGGGGGATTATTACACTGTGAGAATGCAGTAATTTTGACTTTTGTTGTTTGAAATTATTGTTATATTTAGTACAAAGGGTGGAGTATTTCACTGTCTTAAATACAAAGCCAGACATAAAACTCCACATAATTAACATTGTGATTGGCAGAATCCAACTGTACCATATTAGAATGCAAGACAGCTCATGGTCAGAACTCCTGCTATATCTAAGCAGACAGGCAGAAATGGGGGGCAGACAAGAAAAACCATGTCCAAACATCAAACACTTCTTTTAAGTGTCACAAAAGAGCTTTTAAATAGGAGGTGAACTTTGTAAATATCTGCAGAAAGCTATCTCTGTCTCTCTGAAAGTACGGCAGGAAATGTTTTGTTAGAAACATTTTAGACTAGGCTGGCATGATTTATAAAGATGAGGTCAACATCTCCGAAATGTGCAACACTTGTTTGTGAGAATACAGCTTTCTTGAGAGGTCCCTTAAGTTCAGACTTCTAAAGCCTTTGCAAGTGTGGAGAAAGAGAATACCCAGGAGGAAGCACGAGTGCAGTAATGGTAAGAACTGCATAAATATATTTTTTCAGTCCAATGCGCAATCAGGACTGGAGGGAGGCAGGTATTGCCAAGCACTGCAAGGATCCTGCCGTTGAAAAGATGAATACGAAGCAGGAGTCAGTTTGACTGAGCACACAGAAAAATGCAGGTCTGTAACAAAAGAAAAGCAGACTGAAAAAGATGCCTGAGATATGAAGATTTGAAAGAACAACTAAATAGAATTGTTCTAGTTACTGTCTTAGGGAACAGGAAGAACTGCAATGGAAAAGATTAAAAGCAGCACTCTGTCTTAAGTTATAAGCCACTTATCTTTAAGAACATGACATGCCAACGTTCCAATATGAATAACAAGGATCTATTCAGGAATAGAAAAGTGGCTCTGTTGGTCATGAGGATAAAGGTATGCATTGAACTTAAATCTACAACCATGATTATCCAGAAGGAAACACAATTACAGCTGTCAAGTACAGGACCTGTGACCTCCTGCATGCAGGATGCACTTCTAAAGAATATTTGAGACATTATCTATTGCCTTTTTCATTCAAGATACACAGAACCTCAACACTGAATTTCCTATATTAGGTGAAGAATGTGATAATTCACAAGACAGAGCGCTAATCCTACAAACTCACACTGCTAATTTGAATGTATCCATAAATCCTGATGAGCTAATCTCATACCAGAAGGTTTTCTACTAAATGAGATGCTGCCTGTTCTCCTGCAGTTGGCATAAATTCAGTCTTATGTGCTCTACCTAATTCAACAGAAATGTACTTGCAAATCCACACCTGACCTGGATCACATGTGTATTAACGCAGCACAGGCTGGACACACAGAATCCCCACCTCCCAACATGAGTACAATCTCATTCTTTCTGCAAACACCACTGCAATTTTCATTTGCTGAATGCTAAAAGTTGAGATGAGGTACCATGGAAGAGAAAAGCAATGTGGGTCTACTGCTTTTTCTACCTGGAAGCCAGCCAAAAGATAAACTGTTTTTCAAAAATCTCACTCATGATAAGCGTGAGCTTATCTCCATGAAACAAAAAAAAAAAAGTATTACATCAAACAATTAGGACACAGAAGTTTAGGAACTGTCAACTTGACACAAATATTGAAGTCCTTAAGGAAAAGTACATGCTCAATTTCCAGCGCTGGCCAACATACTAGAGTGAACCCACAACTTTGCTGAGTTCCCATGAAGCTTAAGTACGTATTTCTTTGTCAAGCATTTCATATTAAATGAAATAAGCTTGCTTATATAATTTTAAAACTAATTTGTATTATTCAAAAATACAAAATCATCACATATATAAACAAGCATTTTCCATTTGGCTTACAAACTACTATATGCTCAAATTCAGTTTACTTCTAGGAATGAGGATGGCGCTCAGAAGCTTTCTAGGAAGGGCTCTCCTGCTGTTGGGATAGCACAGTGAAGTTCACAGAACTACAGAACTACAAAGTTAAAATAGCTATACATGGATATTTATTAGAATCCAATATTTTTATTCCAGATTATGTACAGTCAAAATTGTATAAAGCGATGAACCAATTTACAGATATGACAAAATAAATGAGACAATCCACTTTGATAGTATTTTGTACAGATTAGCTATATCCGCTTATTTCTAGAGACAGGACAAGAAAATACAAATCTAACATGGATTAGTGATACTGTCCACAAAGTCATGGTTCAGGTACAGCAATGTCCCATCTGTCTTAATTAAATCTCCACAACTTCCTGTTTTAGAAAAAAACCCTTTTGAAAAGCATATAATTGAATAAATTAAAATTTAAGTCTAGAAATAGACTGATTTTATGAACACACCTTCCTTCAATTGAGCATTCTAGCTCAAGCTTCAGTAAGATTCTTTCATCATCATATAAAAATACAGGTTTCATAGATGCCAGAATAAACCTGATTTACTGGGTCAATAGGTATACAGCTACACAATATGTATACAGCAGACCACAATTTGTAATTTTCCTTTTATTTCAGCATCTTTTTAGCTGAACAAGCCCATACATAGATGTAGGAGTACAACCAAGTAGATGATAAACTATGACATGTGGGCCGAATAAGCAATTGGGAAAGTGAGTGGTGAGAGTGAAGTGACTCTAGTGGAAGTGACTTTAAATAGTTTTGCCATCAGATAAAACATTCACACCACATTTAAGACATCTGACAGACTTGCAAGGAGCAGTAACTGAAAAAGACTTCCAACCCAAAGCATGTGAAATACTCAAATGCATCCAAGGGTATATGCACAAAACCTGACTCAGAGTCCACTTAATGTAATTTTTGTTTAAATAATCATCTAAGGTCCCACCCTTCACGCTTCTGTTTAGGAAGAGAGAAGGGAAATAATAAACCAATCAAGCTGCTGCTGAGAACACTGGGAGAACACACACGTATTTGACCATTTGTTTCACGTCCGGAGCTTCATGAGATTCCAGCAGAAATGCTTTTCAGCATTAGCAACAGAGAATTAAGAAAATTTAAGCTCCTAACATAGGACTTTGTACATAAGAGCATTAAACAACTGAAAATAGTGATAAAATCCATTCTCAAGTTTCAAGCATCTTAAACTGACTTTATCCATGTACAAGAAATATGATGAAAAATACTAAGACAAATACACCAAACTACAGGTACTACGAGTTTCATACAGAACAGCAAAAAAAAAAAGAAAAATCATTTCAAATGCCTTGCCAGAAGACACATAAAGCATTATTTTGTCACCTTCAAAAAACCAAACCAAACCATCTTCTACAGTATTGATCACACACAGGAGAACCTTTCCAATCCTGCAACAATCTGAGGATTCCAAAGATGTCCAGGAATGGGCACTGTACCAACCAAAAACCTAACTCTCCCTGGAACACAAACCAGGAAGAAAAGCTTTGATTGTTTCTCTCACGAAGTAGAATTTTAGATCTATAAACACATTTTAGGGCATTTGTTTTACCGATACTAGATTTGAGTCGCCTACACATTTAAAGTTGCTCAGTTTCTTGTACCTTTCTGGAACCATTTTAGAATTCAGCAGCAGAAAGTTATTTGAGAGGTCTACCGCAATGTTTGCAGCAAGCAGAGCACTGCAGGCGAGCAATCCAGCAAAATCAGCGTCGAAGGGAGGGAGAAAATGCGCAGTCATTTAAAAAGTTCGCCTGAAACTTCAGCTCTGAGAGGGAAGCTGCAACTCAGAGGCCACTTCAACTCCTGACTAGAAGGATCCAGCCTGGTTTAGCGAAACAGAATACAATGAGAAGTTCCCCACATTAATCCAAGGCAAATCTTGCAGCGTTCAGCTGCCCTCAATCTACACAGTGGTATCAGTCCCACACAAGCGTATTCTAATTAAGACCCTCACTTCCTTTTTTCTTGCAATTTTAGAGACAATCTTATCTTACTTATCTTTACACACAAGCATACCACTTAAAATACACAAAAGGCCAGCTTCGAGTACGTGTAAGCAAAACTCAAGAACACGCGATGGCACTTTATGTGAGTCACGGCATTACACACGTAAAACCCCCATCACGGTGGTACTTCCCGTTGTAAGACCTCAGAAACACAAGCAAGTTTCACAAAAATAATAGGAAAAAAATCGCAAGAAGTTAAACAGTGTTTTGCCTTTCGTTGTTTCGACGCTTTCTGCACCTCATAGCAACAGTTTAGGAGACGTTCTGGTTCTACAAGAAACCATCAAGAGTAAATATTCTCCAACGTAACACTTCCTTCCTCCCAGCAGAGGAAAGCAGAACCCAGGTCGGAAGCCCCAGCGCTATCCCTTTCCTACGGAAGGGCAGGGCCCGGGACAGCCCACGCCGCCCCTCGTCCCCGGAACCCCCAAAACTCCGGAGGGGCCCCGAGCTCGGACCCCGCGGCCCGGGGGCTCCGCCGACCCCGCCCAGCCCGGCGGGCACCTGGGGGGGGGGGGAGATCTGCCT
>WEKX01010359.1:11333-43327 GCA_013390025.1 Pitta sordida
TGTGGACCTCTTCTTCCAGGCTGACGACACCAGAACGAGAGGGCACGGCCTCAAGCTACGCCAGGGGAGGTTCAATCTTAACATTAGGAAGCGGTTCTTCACAGAGAGAGTAATCGCATATTGGAATGGGCTGCCCGGGGAGGTGGTGGAGTCACCGTCCCTGGAGGAGTTTAAGAGAAGACTGGACGAGGAGCTTAGTGACATGGTCTAGCAGGGAGGTGTAGGGCTGGATGACGTTGGGCCCCTTCCGGCTCGGAGTGGCCTGCTAGACTGTGGGGGATCTAGGCTGGTGTTATGCCCTGCGATGTGCTCTCGGTCTCCCTACGGGTGTTAGATGGTGAGTTGGACTAGATGATCCTTGTGGGTCCCTTCCAGCTCATAATATTCTGTGATTCTGTGATTCTGTGATTCTGTGAGGAGGTGCATCAACAAAACTTCTACACTGGACGTTCAGAGGGCAGACTTTGGCTTATTCAAGGGACTAACTTGGAGAGTATCTTTGGAAACAGCCCTTAAAAACAAAGGGATTCAGGAAGGATGGACATACCTCAAGGCACAGAAGTAGGCTGTCCCAATGTGCCCGAAGATGAGCCAACAAGGAAGAAAACTGGCCTGGATTGGCAAGGAGCTTTTGAAGGAACTAAGGGAAAAAAAGGTGGAGTATCATCTTTGGAAAGAGGGGGAGGTAGCTCAAGTAATATCTAGGAATGTTGCTAGGTTGTGTAGAAAAAAAAGAGAGGCAAAAACCGAGTTAGAACTTAAAGTGGTGACGTCTATGAAGGATAATAAAAGATATTTTTATAAATATATTAATGACAAAAAAAGAGGAAAGGACAACCTCCACTCTTTATTGGATGTGGAGGGGAACATTGTAATTAAAGATGAGGAAGAGGCAGAGGTACTTAACACCTTTGCCACAATTTTCAACAGTAAGGCAGATTGTCTTCAGGACAGCTGCCCTCCTGAGCTGGTAGATGGTGTGAGGGAGCAGCATAGGCCTCCTGTAATCCAAGAGGAAGCAGTTAGAGACCTGTCGATACACTTGGATCCTCGCAAGTCTGTGGAACCAGATGGGATCCATCCTAGGGTGATGAGAAAGCTGACAGATGAGCTTGTTAAGCCTCTCTCAATCATTTATCAACAGTTCTGGCTCACTGGAATGGTCTCAAATGACTGGAAGATGGACGATAAACCTTCCCACTACAGGAAGGGCTGGAAGAAGGATCTGGGAAATTACAGACCTGTCAGGCTGACCTCAGTGCCAGGCAAGATTATGGAACAGATCATCTTGAGTGCAATCACATAGCACCTACAGGATGGCCAAGGGGTCAGACCCAGCCAGCATGGATTCAAGAGGGGCAGGTCCTGCCTGACCAACCTGATCTCATTTTGCGACGAGGTAACCCTCCTGCTGGATGAGGGAAAGGCTGTGGCTGTAGTNCCTCAAGGCACAGAAGTAGGCTGTCCCAATGTGCCCGAAGATGAGCCAACAAGGAAGAAAACTGGCCTGGATTGGCAAGGAGCTTTTGAAGGAACTAAGGGAAAAAAAGGTGGAGTATCATCTTTGGAAAGAGGGGGAGGTAGCTCAAGTAATATCTAGGAATGTTGCTAGGTTGTGTAGAAAAAAAAGAGAGGCAAAAACCGAGTTAGAACTTAAAGTGGTGACGTCTATGAAGGATAATAAAAGATATTTTTATAAATATATTAATGACAAAAAAAGAGGAAAGGACAACCTCCACTCTTTATTGGATGTGGAGGGGAACATTGTAATTAAAGATGAGGAAGAGGCAGAGGTACTTAACACCTTTGCCACAATTTTCAACAGTAAGGCAGATTGTCTTCAGGACAGCTGCCCTCCTGAGCTGGTAGATGGTGTGAGGGAGCAGCATAGGCCTCCTGTAATCCAAGAGGAAGCAGTTAGAGACCTGTCGATACACTTGGATCCTCGCAAGTCTGTGGAACCAGATGGGATCCATCCTAGGGTGATGAGAAAGCTGACAGATGAGCTTGTTAAGCCTCTCTCAATCATTTATCAACAGTTCTGGCTCACTGGAATGGTCTCAAATGACTGGAAGATGGACGATAAACCTTCCCACTACAGGAAGGGCTGGAAGAAGGATCTGGGAAATTACAGACCTGTCAGGCTGACCTCAGTGCCAGGCAAGATTATGGAACAGATCATCTTGAGTGCAATCACATAGCACCTACAGGATGGCCAAGGGGTCAGACCCAGCCAGCATGGATTCAAGAGGGGCAGGTCCTGCCTGACCAACCTGATCTCATTTTGCGACGAGGTAACCCTCCTGCTGGATGAGGGAAAGGCTGTGGCTGTAGTCTACCTGGAATTCAGCAAAGCCTTTGACACTGTCTCCCATAGCAAACTCTTGGAAAAGCTGGCTGCCCATGGCTTGGACAAGTGCACCCTTCACTGGGTTAATAACTGATTGGATGACTGGACCCAGAGAGTGCTGGTGGATGGTGTCATATCAACTTGGCACCCAGTCACTAGTGGTGTCCCCCATGGATCAGTGTTTGGCCCAGTCCTATTAAATGTCTTTATTGATGATCTGGAAGTGGGAATTGAGGCCACCATTAGCAAGATTGCAGATGACACCAAGTTGAGAACAAGTGTCAATCTGTTACAAGGTAGCAGGGCTCTGCAGAGGGACTTTGAGAGGCTAGATACATGGGCAGAATCAACAGGATGAGCTTTAAGTTGTGGGCCCTGCACTTTGGACACAACAACCACATGCAGAGCTATAGACTGGGGACAGAGTAGCTGGAGAACAGCCAGGCAGAAAGGAACATGGGGGTACTGGTTCACAGGAAACTTAACATGAACCAGTAGTGTACCCAGGTGGACAAGAAGGCCAAAGGCATTCTGGCCTGTATCAGAAATAGTGTGGCTATTTCTGCTAGCTAGTGTGGCAAGCAGGCTGAGAGAAGTGATTCTTCTCCTGTACTCAGGACTGGTGAGGCCACACCTTGAGTTCAGTTCTGTGACCCTCAGTTTAAGAAAGATATTGAGATGCTTGAACGTGTCCAGAGAAGGCCAACGATGATGGTGAAGGGATAGGAGCAGAGACCCTATGAAGAGTAGCTGAGGGAGGTGGAGTTGTTTATCTTGGAGAAGAGGAAGCTCAGGAGAGACCTGTCTGCACTGTCTGCAACTACCTGAAAGGAGGTTGTAGCCGGGTGGGAGTCGGTCTCTTCCCTCAGGCTACCAGTGACAGAACAAGAAGACATAATCTCAAGCTACACCAGGAGTAGTTTAGATTGGATGTAGTTTAGATAGGAAAAAATTCTCATGGAAAGAATGATTTGCCATTGGAATGGGCAGGCCAGGGAGGTGGTGGAGTCATCATCCCTGGAAGTGTTTAAAAAGAGACTGGATGTGACATTTAGTGCCATGGTTTAGTTGATGAGATGGTGTTAGGTAATAGGTTGGACTTGATGATTTCAGAGGTCTTTTCCAATGTAGTTAATTCTGTGATTCTGTTTTTATCATACATCTAAATCTTGTCTTGGGAAAATAAAAAAAAAAAAGCCAGCTCTGCCATACCACATTGCTGGAGAAAACCCCCCACTTTTCCTTGTGTATTTCCCCATTCATGAGTTCAATTTTTCCTTCTAACCAATACTTTTCAGCTAACCCCTTTCTTTTTTCTGTAACCCCAACTGTTAATGAAAAAAGCAAAAATTAGAATAAAGAGTTATGTTAGACAATTCAATGCTCCTATACATGAAAAGCATAGCATCAAAAATTACTAGAAAAAGATTTTTTAATGAATGCCCTATATTAGCAGATATTTCTACAAGTTTCATAGAAATTAAATGCTCCACAAAAAGTTAACTCCATATAACTCACAGGGTAAGCAAAAAAAGGTATCTCAATAGCAATAATAATGTAATCTTCATGTTTCGCAAATATTTCATATTTCCTGCTCAGGGGTGTGGTATTTCAATATAGATCAATTCGCAGGATCAGTACATTTAAGAATAATAGATGACATAACAGAAAGAATATAGACTTCTCTTCTGGGGTATATCTGATAGCAGACAGTAGGGAGAGAGTAGCCCTCATGGGGGTTCAAATATTTGTTGGGCAATAGTGAAAGCAAAGTTAATGAGAAACTGCAGAAACTTAATTATCTTTTGGCTGCATCCAGCTGAGTTAGTTTCTCAATAGAACATGAAATTAACAGAAAGGAAACTTTTTTTTATTTGTGTCATGGGACAGGCTTTTTTGTTCCATTGTAAAACTTTTCTCCTTTTTGACTGGAACAGGTAATAGGTTTTTCTTCTTATCTCCTTTCCCTCCCCTGAAAGGAATGTGGCCAGGGGAGGAGTTTTCTCCTTTACACTTGACAAACAATGGAAGATCCTGTATCTTATCTCCCCTTCCTGGCAAGGCATATGGCATGGGGAGAGGTTTTGTCCTTTCTACTGGACAAACAATGGAAGATTCCTTTTCTTATCTTCCACTCTGGGCAAGGCATGTGACTGGGGGAAGGGCCTGAGGGCCAGGGCAGGCTGAGTGACTGCCAATGGCATGTGAAGACATGCCCACAAGGCATGTGATGTGGGAGGGGCCCGAGGCCCTATAACTACAGTTCCTGGGCTCATAGGAGGGAGGTTCATGGACCTTTGGGTCTGAGGATGCCTTGTTTTCACCTCTGCCATTTTGCCCAGGACCACGTGGACCTTTGACTTCTCATCTTAGCGCAGCTTCTCCCCTGCTGACCGTTGGATCTCCCTGCAGCCCCTTGGACATTTCAGGAAAGGATCACTGGCTATTACTCCACTGGTTTGCCTACCCTGAGCCCTATTCCCCTGCCCCTGGAGTCCTGGAGGTGCCCTGGTTTTTCCTTGAGCTAGGCACACGCCCGTGCTTGTTTATTTTTCCACTTGTTTACAGTTGCCATTGTTCCATTGTGGGTTTATTGGGGGTTTTTTAAATATACTGTTATTGTTCAAACATATATATATATATATATATATATGTGTTATATTACAATTTTTTTTTCCTTTCTCCCAGTAAAGTTCTTATTTCTCTCTATATATATATTATTCAAGTATTTCTAAATTTAATTCATACTTCATCTTAATTGACCCAGGACAATTTAGTAAGAAAAGGAAGTTTGGAAGAATTTAAACCAACAATTTCTTACAAGTTCAAGATTATCTTAGAGTTATCTTAAGTAACTCCTTTGGTGTTATTCCCTGAGTGCATGGTATAAGTCAGATGTCTCCATTGCTTCTCCATTGATTCACTGTTTTGAATGTCCAATTTTACATTCAATATATTGTTTGGCTAAAGCCAGACTGTATGCCAATACTATTTCAGTTTACAAAATGAATGTCAGAGATTTGTTGTCAGGAGCTCTGTATCTAAAGCAGAAAAAGAACTCTGACCTCAGAAAATTACAGATTGTTTAGGGTGCAAGATCTTTAAGACACTGAAGACAAACAGGAGCTGTAGGTTCAGAGGTGCAGTGTTGCATCCACAGGTCCCACATTGAGCCTTTTCTTCAACATTAAAGGAAAATATTTTCAAACCACATATTTCCATATTATTTGTATCATCCTTAATGTAATAGTGGGGCAGGTTATGTATAAGGATGGAAAGAGTACAAAATCATGCAGGCTTTGCATTCAGCAGCCAAGATGAAAATCATTCAGAACCAAAATATTCTTATTTGCAAATTCTTTATTAAAATAAAGGAAGAAAAATTACTCTAGCAGCATACAAAGAGCAGGAAAGCTGTTCTAGTCTCAGGTGAACTTTTCACCATTATTACTTAATGCCTTTGCATACCTAGTCAGCAATGAGGTCTGTAAGTCCTTCTGTTTACAGCAAAGTTAAAAGAATGGTAAAGTAACAGTAATTTCCTGGTGGAGAAAATAAGTTTTTTCTTTTGCTATTTAAAATTTTGAGGGTATTAATCACTCCTATTTACATTAGCAACTGTGCTGTGGCACACGCACCAACTGCTACGTTTTCCAGAAAAATCCCGTTTACTTTATAGCAGAGATGCTGGCAGAGCCAGGGCAATTGCACACACAGATCTGGAGGTTTGTGGGCTAATTATTTTGTGTGCGCTAAAATGAGAAAACCACTAGACATGATTCATCAGTCTTTTATTATAACACTTGAAAATAGTCAGAACATAATTACATAAGATTTTGTTTTAAACAAAAAGCTGTGAAAAATTCAAAAATAAAATTAGAAATGACAGAAAAACAGGTTAAAAAATAAGACTTTGAAAAATATCAGAGATGGAAAGAGAGCTCCAGAACAGCATTTTTATTGCTTTAAAAGAGATCCATGTAAGGAATGCTGAAAAAAATCTCCTTTATTTCATATCCTGGTGGAATCAAGTCCCCTGAAAGTTAGGGAATAAAGAAGCAGTAGGAGAGGACATCATGCAGACACAAGACGTTCAAAAATAGCGACTGACCTGGTACATAAAAGAAGTACAAAGATGACTGCAGTACGTAAGGGCTCAGAACAACCTTTTGTTCCATCTTTGGACTGCTAGAACCATCCTACTTAGTTCTTCATTACAATGAACTCTTAAGAAAGCCCTCTCACATACTGAGTGACAGTAAATTTGTGTTAGGTGAGAAATTGAAACCCAGGACCAATCACATAATGTCCTTCAAATCTTCCCAACTCACGGCAAAAATCTTTTTCAGCAGGTGGCATTAACTAATTGTCTTTAGGGTTGAATCCTCACAACCTTAAACAAAAATTAATTAAAGCTCAATATCCTAAGGAAAACATTGGATTCTATGACCATGAGGTGTCTTTCAACAAGCCAGGGTTGACAGACCCAGGAGGGCTGAATCTATCAAATAGGGATAAAAGGGTTTTGGCCCAGGGGCTGGAAAGACTAATTGACAGGGCTTTAAACTAGAGACAGCCTCAAGATCAGCTGCCCTAGTTCTTACAGGAGACTTTAATCTGCCTGATATCTGCTGGGAACTTAACACAGCAGAGAGGAGACAACCCAGAAGGTTTCTAGAGATAGCTGATGACTGTTTCTTGATGCAGCAGGTGAGTGAGCCTACCAGGGGAGAGGGTGTGCTCAACCTATTGTTTACAAATAAGGAAGGGTTAGTCAGTGATATTGTGGTTGGAGGAAATCTAAGATGTAGTGACCATGAGATCATAGAGTTTTCACTGGCAGTGTGACAAGAAAGGGCATGAAACAAACCTCCATGCTGGACTTCCAGAGGGCAGACATTGGACTGTTTAATAAATTAATTAGGAGGGTACCATGGGAAGCAGCCCTTAATGGTAAGGGTGTCCAGGAAGGCTGGACATACTTTAGGAATGAGCTCACAAAAGCACAGGAGCAGGAGGTCCCAATGTGCCGAGAAATGAGTCGGAGAGGCAGGAGGCTGGCCTGGATGAGCAAAGAGCTCCTGAAAGAACTAGGGGAAAAAAGGAGGATGAACAGCCTTTGGAAAAAGGGGGAGGTAAGCCAGGGTGAGTTTAAGGAAGTTGTCAAGTCATGCAGGAGAAAAACTAAAGACACAAAGGCCCAGATAGAACTCAACCTAGCCATTTCTGTCAAGGACAATAAGAAATGTTTCTATAAGTACATCAACATTAAAAAGAGAGGCTGCAACAACCTTCACTCCTTATCGGATGCAAAGGGGAACATTGTAAGTAGAGATGAGGAAAAGGAGGAATACTTAATACCTTCTTTGCCTTTCTTTTTTAACAGTAAGACAGATTGCCGGCAGGACAACTGGACTTGTGGGCTGACGGAAGGTGTTAAGGTGCAATATATCCCCCCTGTAATCCAGGAGGAGCTAGTCAGAGACTTGCTGAGTGACTTGGATCCTCGTAAGTCCATGGGACCAGATGGGATCTATCCAAGGGTGATGAAAGAACTTGCAGATGACCTTGCTAGGCCATTCTCCATAATTTACCAACAGTCCTGGCTTACTGGTGATGTACCACAAGACTGGAAATTGGCTAATGTGACACCCATCCACATGAAGGGCAGGATCTGGTGACTCAGCTGGTTGATGACCTTTGACACGGTTTCCCATAATAAGCTTCAGGAGAACTCATAGAGGATGTACTGGACAGAAGCATTTTATGTTGGGTTGGGAACTGGTTGGATGGATGAGCTCAGAGACTGTTGGTGAATGGTGCCACATCCAGCTGGCAGTCAGTCACTAGTGGAGTCCCACAGGATCAGTGTTTTGGCCAAGCACTTTATAGATGACCTATCTTTATAGACAATATGGACGAGGGAATTGAGTCCATCATCAGCAAGTTTGCAGATGATACCAAGCTGGGGGCAAATGTCCATTTGCCAGTGGGTAAGAGGGCCCTTCAGAAGGACCTGGACAGACTAGAGAAATGGGCAGACTTCAACAGTATGAGGTTTAACAAGACTAAGTGCCAGGTTCTTCACTGTGGATATAACAACCCTATGCATTGCTATCGGCTGGGGGATGAGTGGCTGGAGAGTGGTGAAATGGAGAGGGATTTAGGAGTAATGATTGACAGAAAACTCAATAGGAGCCAGCAGTGTGCCCAGGTGGCTAAGAGGGCCAATGGCATCCTGGCCTGTATTAGGAGCAGTGTGGTCAGTCGGACTAGGGAAGTTATCCTTCCTCTGTACCTGGTGCTGGTCAGACCACATGTCCAGTTCTGGACTCCCCAGCTTAAAAAGGATGGTTAAAGGACTGGAGAACAAGACCTATGGGGTGCGGTCACGGGAACTGAGGTTGTTCAGCCTGGAGAAGAGGAGACTCAGAGGTGACCTGATTGCTCTTTACAACTATCTGAAGGGAGGTTGCAGTCAGGTGGGTGTGAATCTCTTCTCTCATGCTGATGGCACCAGAGCAAGAGGACATGGCCTTAAGCTACACCAGGGGAGGTTTAGGCTGGATGTTAGGAAGAGGTTTTTCTCAGAGAGAGTGATCTCTCATTGGAATGGTCTGCCCAGGGAGGTGGTGGAGTCGCCATCCCTGGAGGTGTTTAAGAGAAGACTCTGAGGAGCTCAGTGACATGGTTAAGTTGGTGGGAGGCTTGGTGCCCATGGTTCCACGCTTGTGAGCCTGATCCCTGGGTGGGCGTTCGCTTGGGAGTTGGACTAGATGATTCTGAGGGTCCCTTCCAACTCAGAATAACCTGTGAATCTGTGCAACGGAATACTTTCCCTTCATGACTGACAGTTCAGAGTTGCTTAATCCTGGTTGACAATGCAAAGCAGACTATCATGGTTTATTTTTTTTTCCTCTGGCAGTGAGGGGGTTAATACCTTCTGCCTGGGCCTCCCTCGCTGCTATGGAAATCAAAGTCGTGTCTGTGAATAACAGATAAAGTATTTGTGAAAAGGAAAAACACCCCTCAGTAACAGAAAGTAGATGGCCAGGTTAGGACACGTGTAAGAAGCTGAAAGCCATGAAGGGCCCCCCCTCCCCAGGCCCACCAGAGAAGGGGTAGAAATGTTCTTCCAGTCTCGCTGCTGCTCATGGAATAGACCATGGTGCAAACCTATGGAATAGAGAGAGAGGAATCAGTGATACACAATCCACCTGAGGCCACGACTGAAGATGGAGAATCATATTGCAACAGCTGCAGATGTTTTAAGAGCCCAGAAACACAGAGCCAGAGCTGAGTTTGGCAGAGATACTTTGGACAGGTGTTTTGTGACAGCACTGCCATGCGATATGATCTGAAGTATGTACTTTGGGATGGGCTCATAAGGACACAGCAAAGTAGTACTTAAGAAACTGAATCCTGTGCTATGACTCTTGGGCAACAGAGAATGGAAGAGCTGTTGTCCCTGGGTTGAGATCTCGCTTGGNCCAACCTACTGGTGTGAGGCTTTATTTGATTTTATTATTGTTTTTTGGTTTTTAGGCGAATCATTCATAGCAGCTGTCTCATTTTTCATCTCATTCACACAAAATATAATGCTCCAGATTTAGAAAAATCATATGGATGTCTACCTCTTTGCACACTTTACGTTTTATTACAAACATACAGAATAGTCTGTGCTTTTTATGTGTGTCACTGGATACTTGAAGGGCAATTTAAGTTGACATATCCCTATGAGGAGGAAAACTTTTATGCCTTTAGTTTTCCTGCAGTTGAAGAAAGACTGATATCTTGTTCTTTCTCCATTTGCATCACAATGAATCTTATAAAGCAAGTTTTCACATAAGCACAGAATCACAGAATATTCTGAGCTGGAAGGGCCCCACAAAGATCATGAAGTCCAACTCCTAGCCTTGCACAGGGCCATTCCCAGGAGTCACACCATGAGCTTGAAAGTTTTCATATCTTTAAATACAGGACATCCTTGGATGCTCTAAGAGGCAAACTGAAAGCTGGGTGTGACAGTGAGCACCACCACAGACTCTTCCCTCCATCCCAGTTCAGGAATGTCAGCAAGATATTTTCTTGCATCAAAACATTCATACAATGTTTTAAGACAAGGTATTGTAATACATGGATGAGTGCAGTTCTGATAGATATACCAGCATATGGTTTGAGTTCTGCTATGGCATCAGATCATACAATGGAGCAAAGAAGTAAGAAGCTTAGATTTGTGGATGTAATAACATCTATCTGAGTCTTCTCAGTAAAACAGCACAACTGCATTATATATGCTAGATTGATTTTATCAGAACAGGCATGTCAAGTTCTACTATAACTTCCTTATTTTCTTTTCATTTATATTCCACATATGTATATGGCAAACTAGTTATATTTACCTTATTGACTTTGGCTGCTGCTAGAAAAGACTTTTATTCCATCTCTTTATATGTCCACTTATTCTTCACAGACTGAGGAACATATTTATAGATCTATCATAAATCCATTAAAATATTTAAAATTTCACTAATGTTCTTAGTATTAATGACATGAATTTAATTAACTGCTATAATCTATACAGATCTATCAGATACTCAGTGACGTCATTTTGCATATTGAAGTAATCTGTACTGTTGTTTGACAAAATCCCATATGTGTTTGATTCAACCTGATGTTAAATACTTTGTGAAAGATTCGTTCTTAGAAAGTTTCTATTCCTTCATTTTTGGTAGAGTTAAAAACTGACCACAGTAAGAAATGGGAACGTAACTTATTCTTTCTCTCTGTTCACTCTCTTTACTCTACATGAATGTCCCAAATATTCTGGCTCTCATATATATGCAAAATACAACAGTTGTGACTTGGTACCGTAGAAATACATGATAATTAAAAGCAACTAGAAAATAAAAGGAAAAGAATAGAGAAAGGTAAAATGATTTTGTTCAAACTGTTAAGACTGTGACCTCTTTTGTGTGACCTCAGAAAAACACCAGCATAACTGACCAATCAAGCTGATACTATTACAACTTGCAAAACAAGGCTTTAAGTTGGTTCCTAAGTTCTGAGAACAACATACCTTTTTATTTCTGTAGCTGTCGCAACTGCTCTGCACAACTACAGTAAAAACCTAATTCATCACTCTGTCACTACAAAGTTATGCCTGTTTAACTTCAGTGGTTTCAATGAGTTACTGTGACAAATCAGGACCCTGAAGAGCACATGTGTAAGACAGTGTAAATCTGCTGAACCAAATAAATCCTCTGCAAAACAAGAACAGCTGTTGACTACAGAAAATTATCTTCAAATCTTTTGATGCTGTACAGGCTTGACTCATGTTAAGCTGTGCAGAAAAACAAATCAAGATCTTACAAAAATTACTTTCCTCACTATTTCAGTATTATGGAATTGGAAAAGCACAACAGAACCCAGGAAGAATCTGCAAGTTGCAGAGTTGAGAAGACATGAAAAAGCCTGAGGATTCTGCTCTAAGACAATTACTAGCACTTAAACCACTTGAGAGAAAAACACCATTAAAAAAATTCTTTACCATGCGAGATGATCTTTCAAGGTCTCTTCCTAAATGGACTGTTCTATGATTCTGTAAACAGGACAAAACTACCATGCACCAGAATTTTTTTCTTGACAGTATTAAACAAGTTACATAGTAAGTTGGAATATTAATCTCCATTCTTCAAGTTTATTGAGACTTGCCCTAATGTGCACCCTGTATTTCATGAGAAAGAAGTGTGAGAAAGAAATAAAACAACTCAGAATATGACATTTAATAGCTAAACTATACATTCCCAATAGTGCATTCACAAACACAGCCTTTGTGAAACCAAAGGTCAGGCTGGCAGTTGGTAAGAGAAGAATTGCATGGCTGGACATTCATGACAGGAGTGTCTTCAGGACTGGAAAACAGAAGGCTACATTTCTTCCTTTATCTTCCTGTTTACTGTTCAATCTTCAGACAAAAATATCCTCAGGCTTTGCCTTGCTTTTCAGGGATTTTACCTCAATCTTTCATGGACCACAGGAGGATGGTTAGTCTATCATTCTGGAGGATCAGAAAATGCCAGAGTTTATGTTCTTTAACTTGTCCTTGCAGAGTATAAATTCTGTGGGTAAAAAGAAGACCTCTGCATTCTAATTTTTAAAACCCTGTGACAATAAAAGATAACCAAATGATATAAATTATTCTCATGTGAATTTTTTAGATGGAGTGTCAAAGGGTGCTTGTTGGGTTTTTTTTGGGGGGGAGGGGTTGGTGGTGTTGCTAAATTAAAGGGCATGTATTCTCTGATTTAGTAAAGTAGCATTCTCCTACATTCCTTATTGTATTACACTTATTATTATTATATAAGAGATAATTGAAGCAAAAAACAAACAAACCTCTCTCCTCCCCAACTTCAAGTAGAAAAAAAATGCAGCTTAAGAGACTTTTTAGGGGAATGTTTTACTTAAAAACCCAGCAATATTCTGGATTATAGGGGGATTATATTGCACCCCTATTCCTTCCGTCAGCCCACAAGTCCAGTTGTCCTGCTGGCAGTCTGTCTTACTGTTAAAAACAGAGGCAAAGAAGGTATTAAGTATTTCTGTCTTTTCCTGATCTCTACTTACTACGTTCCCCTTTGCATCCAATAAGGAGTGAAGGTTGTTGCAGCCTTTCTTTTTAATGTTGATATATTTGTAGAAACATTTCTTATTGTCCTTAACAGAAACGGCTAGTTTGAGTTCCATCTGGGCCTTTGCCTGTCTAGTTTTTCTCCTGCATGACTTGACAATTTCCTTTAACTCACCCTGACTTACCTCCCCCTTTTTCCAAAGGCTGCACATCCTCCTTTTTTCCCCCTAGGTCTTTCAGGAGCTCTTTGCTCATCCAGGCCAGTCTTCTGCCCCTCTGACTCGTTTTTCAGCACATTGGGACCACCTGCTCCTGCATCTTCATGTACTCGTTCTTAAAGTATGTCCAGCCTTCCTGGACCCCCTTGCCATTAAGGGCTGTTTCCTACGGTACCCGCCCAATTAATTTCTTAAACAGTCCAATGTCTGCCCTTCGGAAATCTAGCATAGAGGTGTGGTTTATGCCCTTTCTCATTCCAGTGCTGATTGAAAACTCTAATATCCTATGAACGTGTGAACCTGTGAATATTTTGCATAAAATAGTTTTTCCAGACACTTAGAAGAAATAAAAATTTGTCAGTCTTGCATGTTTCCCTGTTGCTCTGTCATACAACCTTCAGCCTTATGGTAGATCTAACTACAATAACAAACAATCTTGCAGAAGTAAATGTCAAACAGTAACAGACTTAACGATTTTCTCCTACCACCACTCCATTAACAGAGCCGCCATAATTCTTACCTGCGTTGTTTATCTAAATAATTATTTATTTAAAACTTAAATAGTTTACCAAAGACTTCATCAGTCTACACAGTTTGTCAAGCCATGTTTCTGTCATTTGTTGGATCGTCTTTGTTTGGACAACTTTTATTTTTCATCAGGTCTCATGCCTATAGGAAATACATAACTCACATACATAATAATTGAGAAGCCCCTAAATGAAAAGAAAACTTTGAAGAAATAGAAGAAAGACATTCAGAAGATTTTAGGGGTTTTTCCTGAAATGACTTCTGTTTCTTCACACAGGATATATGTATTGACATTTAAATAAAGAACAAAGAGGGAATTAATTGGTTTTTACTTGACCATCACTCTCAGAATAGATGCACATAAAATGAAATACATGTATTCGTACTTTAGAGAGGCAGTTTTTCTCATGAGGATGCTGTTTCTTTAAGATCCATTTCTTTCCTACGCTCCATGGAAAGGCAAACGATGCTACAAAATAATCGCAATACAACACCCCACACACAACCTCAAATAAACAAACAAACAAACAAACAAAACACACCACCAAAAAAAAGAAAATCCCCGGACTCCCAAATGCCACAACAAAATCAAATGAAAAAACCCCCTAAGTATACAATTTCTATTAAAGTTTTAGAAGTACATTCCCACTTTTCATCATCATTTAACATTTCTTTGTGACAGGAACCACAGAAATTAGAACAAAAGAATAATGCAACAGTTGCACTTGCTATGACCATCAAAGCTTTTTAATCATTCCCATTCCTTAAATTTATATAAAAATAAAAGTATTCCCATAATCACTACTAATATTCTGGGACTTTTTTATTTTTGTGAAGGCTTAGACCCCATAAAGTAGTCTACTTCCTTCTCATTTCTTCTGATTTGTCCCAGTTGATCCTCAGATTTCTGAAAAGTGACTGCAGATCTACTGAAATTGTGAAGAGATGCAATTCATAGCTTTGTGCTCAAAAAACATGGAAAAAAAAGAAAAATAGGAAGGCCTCTTCAGGTAACATGGAGAAAACATTACAGGCATGTGACATGTAAGAGAAGGAGGAAAATAATTGTATCTTCATCTCATATAAGATGAAGATACAATTGATTTCTTTTGAAGTCTGTCCATAAATAACACCTTATTTTTTCAAAAGACAGTGTACTAAATGCCCATTGTTTTTCAGGCTGTGAGTCTACTTACAGAAGATTATTTAGATGAAGAGAAGCTATCTGTTGCTATCTATCACAAGGATAAACGGCAACTCTGATTACATCTTGGAGTATAATGCACCTTGACTATATTGTTCATGCTGTCTGAAACAGTATAGGACCTTTTGTTTTGCTGAGGATTATTTAATTTAGTGATTTAGTCTTAAGTATACTGTTAACCTACAAGACAAAATATAAAATACTCAGCTATTGAAAAATAAGCTTGTTTCTATTTTTAAAGATGCTACAATCTTCCATGATTCCGTAACTGAAAAGTTGCATTGATAAAACATATTCCATGTCTTAAATGTGAATTTGTTTCCGTCATGACACTACAATACTGTTAGGCACTAGGTAAAGCTGCCAATCTCCAAAAGTGTGGCATTAATGGCAAGCAGCTTTAATATCTGACCACGAGAGAAGAATTGTTTCACATGCCATTTTCATAGCTTGTGTTATGTCATGAGTAGGAAGTTACCCTCAACAAGGTCTGTCAGAAGAAAAACTTGATGGTTGTAAAACTATAAAGAGTAATATGAGAAAAATTTCACATCCAGACTTTTTACTTGTCTTGTATAATTTTAGAAAGTGACAGGATTTCAGTGTTTTTCAGGATATTTACTTAAAATATATGTAAATTTCAACAAGTTATTTTTATCAACAAGGAAATTTCATATCCAATTAAGTCAGATAACTGAAAATCCAGATTGTTTAAAACTGGTAAATTATACAACAATTTAAAGATACTTTGCAAAAACTCTCTTTGATTGGATTCTATGTTGAATATTTTAGTTTCTTCTTTCTCCTTTTCGTTTTGCACTTCAACTTTTTAACTTGTTCCACAGCAACTTAACAAATGTAATATTAATGTCTACACTAAGTCAGAGAGAATACCTTAAAAATTCTCTATGTATCAGACCCTACTGATGCATTTGACATGAGTTTATTCACAGTGCAACATAGACCGAATTTTAATGCTATGAGAAAGTACTTCACTGCTGTAATCAGAACCTATGGGATGACACGTGGGAATGATAATTATGGTGGGTGTCTGTAAGTCACCATTAATTTCTTTGCGGCTTACATACGTAATTCAACCTCGATGTGACAAGGCCACCACTCTCCAAGTATTGGAAGAACCAGGGGAAGTAGCTAATTTTATTGCATTTTATGATCAAGGCATTTGTCAAGTGGGAATTCAGCAGTCATTTCACTTAGGTGACCCATTAACCAACTGTCGTGGTTTGACCCTGGCTGGATGCCAGAGACTCACCCCAAATTCTCCTGAAGGAGAGAAACTGGAGAATAAACCTGGTTACAGGCAAAAACAAGGCAAAACTATAAGTAAAGAACATAAAGAATTTATTTTTCTAACTAACAAGCTCAGAACTGCAAGGGAAGCATCATTTAGAAGGCAACATTTCTCCCCCATCCCTCCTTCTCTTACAACAGATGTAATATTTCCTTTTTCACCAGGAGACAAAGGGGGAACATAGGGTAGGAGTAAACCAGGCAAGTTGGTATTTCTGACCAGATCCAGGGTAGGANCAGGCAAGAACTGAGCTGTTAACCCCCTCACTGCCAGAGCAGCAGAAAACCCCCTAAACCATAACACCAACAGAAGCTTACTGCAATGCCATTGTACAGCTTGTGAGCATAATATGCTCTACACAATGATTAAAACTAATATTCTGGAGTTTAGTAAAGGTACTAACAACAGCTACGTAAGAACATCATTACTATTCAGCCATAGGCATAATCAACCACATTGATTATGCTCATTAGATTTGGCATTGTAAATCTCAGGGCTATTTCAAGCATTTAAGACTAAGACAGAATACTCACTAATTGAAGATGACCAGACAGAAGAAAACCTGAACACAGTCTTATCCAAATTTCAGAAGTCTACTAGTAAAGAAAGGTTATTTGGCATATCCCTGACTTATTCTGTCTGAGACTGCCCCTCCTTCTCACATTTCAAATTTTCTAATAACCGAGTATGAACAAGTCAAAAAGTGAGTCTAAGTCTTCATCAAATACATCTGGGTTTTCCTAGAACAGGAGACCTTGTGTGCTCCTCTGTGTTTAATCTTTCCTCTCCCCTTAGAACAGACAGCCCTTTTCTGTGATACATAAAAAACCAAACAGTGGTAGCAGGTAATGGAATATAAAATTAAAGATATAATCTCCAAAATCTATTTTTACCCTCCATTATACTACTTGTCACAAGACCAAATCTTTAGTAACCAAAACTGGAAGACTTAACAAATCCAGGCAGTCTTCATGAAAATCATTGGAAAAAAGCAGATAATAGAGAAATAAGTATTAAGGGTACTATAAAAAAATTCCTATTCTCAATATATTTCCTTTGGTACTTTAAGCAGCTTTGTGTTCTGTCAAATCTAAAGACAAAAATCTTTCTTTGCATTTCCCTGAATACTCAAGTCATCTAAAGCCACTTCTCAAATGATTTTTTTTTATTGTAATTGGTCCGAGTTTGGTTTTTTCCCTTTTGTTCTTATGAAATATTTAAGATTCAAAAACCTTTACTGTTCTGTTCATACATCTTGAAACAAGTCATTCTGTGCAATTGCAATTAGTATGAGGGTTTATGATCTTTCACACCTCTTCAATTTCTTCTATATCAAAACCATTGACTATATGGTTAATTTCAGGGAAAAAAATATAAAAAGGTGACAGACTGAAAACACAGGCATAAAAAAAGTAACACACCTTAAAAACAAAATCAAACCCTTCAAAAATGGAACAGATGGTCTTGTGTGCCATTACACAGCAACTGCAGAACAACCATGACATTAGATCTAGTCAGCATGGATTTCGGAAAGGCAGGTCCTGCCTGACTAACTTGATCTCCTTTTATGATCCAGTGACTCGACTGGTTGATGACAAAAAGGCTGTGGATGTTGTGTACTTGGACCTTAGCAAAGCCTTTGACACGGTTTCACACAATAAGCTTCAGGAGAAACTTGTGAAACTTGGGCTGGAAAGGAGCATCTTATGCTGGGTTACAAACTGGTTAGAAGGGCGAGCTCAGAGGGTGGTGGTGAATGGTGCAACATCGGACTGGCGGCCAGTCACCAGTGGAGTCCCACAGGGGTCAGTGTTGGGCCCAGTACTGTTCAACATCTTTATCGACGACATGGACGAGGGAATTGAATCCATCATCAGCAAGTTTGCGGATGATACTAAGCTGGGGGCAAATGTTGAGCAGCCGGAGGGTAGGAANGTGTACAACTACCTGCGGGGAGGATGCAGCCAGATGGGTGTGGACCTCTTCTTCCAGGCTGACGACACCAGAACGAGAGGGCACGGCCTCAAGCTACGCCAGGGGAGGTTCAATCTTAACATTAGGAAGCGGTTTTTCACAGAGAGAGTAATCGCGTATTGGAATGGGCTGCCCAGGGAGGTGGTGGAGTCGCCATCCCTGGAGGTGTTTAAGAGAAGACTGGACGAGGAGCTTAGTGACATGGTCTAGCAGGGAGGTGTAGGGCTGGATGACGTTGGGCCCCTTCCGGCTCGGAGTGGCCTGCTAGACTGTGAGGGATCTAGGTTGGTGTTATGCTCTGCGATGTGCTCTCGGTCTCCCTACGGGTGCTAGATGGTGAGTTGGACTAGATGATCCTTGTGGGTCCCTTCCAACTCATAATATTCTGTGATTCTGTGATTCTGTGGAAAAGCTACCACTGAAGAAACACCTGCTTCTTTTCCAAATGTGTTGATAAACTAAATTATCATGGATGTTTTTTGGCTCTTTTGAGAAACTGAACTAATATCAATCCTTCTAACTACATTTAATTAGTTAATTTGTTAACAATAGATAAACAATAGAGTATTTATTATATGTGTATATACATATACATATATACAGTCATACCTTAGGTTTTCATGCCGTCATGTATACGTCCTCAGTTTTCCGTGGAAATTTTTCCTGCAGTCCTTACTCAGTTAATCATGGAGCAGTGTATAATTCCACTGGATCGTGTGGAAGTGCTCCCACACTTCCACTGCCAGAGGCCCCGGACAGGAGTCAAGAAGTCTTTAACTGTAACACAGGAACCTGCGTGGGTCCCTGTTCTGGCCATGGCAGCTAGCCTGGACTTGCCAGCAGATATGCATATATGTGCATATTCATAGCCTCAGACAAAGCACTCCTACGAGTGCTAGCTGCTGTAGTTAAAGGGAAAAAACCCTGACTCCCACACTCCTCATTGCCATAAGGAGCCCGGGATGTTGCAGTGTTCCAAAGTTGCCATATTTCTGGCAATCATTTGCCATATTAATGTTCAACATGTATTTGCAGATTAAAGGTTTCATTCTTGAGAGTATCCCTGAAAGGTTATTATCTTTCTAATCCTTCCCTTGTTTCTGTGTGTTACACTTAAAACTGGCATGTCTGTATAAATACATTCTCTATGAATTTTGTTAAGAAAATCCATGTTAGTTACTAGAGGATGTGAAATACCTGTTGATTTGTAATTACAGTAACTCTCTGCCTCTTCACGGTTTTGCTCTTTGTGGGTTCAATCCTTTGCAATTCATTTTTCTGTGAAAATTTACAACTGGGCATGTGCAGATAATGCTGCAAAGATAGACAGCTCATGAATACGTAAATAAGATCATGAATATAGTAATAAACACCGAGCTGGGTGGGGGCAGGATGCCCCCTCTCCCCAGGACTCCAAGGCCAGGGGTGGGATGCCTCCTCTCCCGAGGAGTCTAGGACTGGCAGTGGGCCACCTCCTCTCCCTGGGACTCTGGGGGCATGGGTGGGCTGCCTCCTCTCCCCAGGACTCCTTGGGCCCACCTCCTCTCCCTAAGACTCCCCCAGGGGGAGCGGGGGCCACCGCGTGTCAGCTCCCTGGGAGGAGTCCTGGGTGGGCGCAGCACACAGCAGCAAGCTGGGAGTATCGGGCGGGGGCAGCGGCACACGCGTGTGCTCCTGTGTGTGGAAAACACTGTGGACACACAGCGTCTGGCACTTCTGGCAGCACTGGATCCCACAGGATTTCTGGGCTCAGAAAAGTGGGGGGGGAGCAAAATCTGGGATTTCCCATCCAAGAAGAGGCAAAAGCCATTCCCTTCACTCTCTTGAGGTGGCACAGGGTGCAGAGCGGTCCTGGGAACACCCTCCAGTGCTCCAGAGCTGAGGAGGGAAGGGCGATGGGCAGGGCTAACTGAATATTCATGAGCTTTCCATCTTTGCAGAAACAGGGCTTCCGTGGAGGAGACAGGACCTGATGACCCATGAAACTTAGGGGATCACTGTATAGCAACATGGAAGAAACTGGGTGCAGAATAGCTTTAAAATGATTGTTATGTTGAAAGATGTACCTGTACAGTCTGGTAAATATTCATTTGGGAAGAGGTAGGAAACATGAGCATTGCATATCTTTACTTCAAAATTTAAGGGCTTTCCAAATATGATTGACTGCTCACCGAATTCACAATCTTTATTATAGTCCAGGTTTGTGCATATTTGACAGTTATCATCCAGGCTCTCCATTCATAATCTTCTCTCTAATTCTCAGATAATGTCAGGGAAAATAAGTAGTCTATTAGTTTTTCCTCTCAAATTATCCTGAACTACTTTTTCAAAGTTTACTAATAAACTGGGGTCAGCTATACTCAAAGGTGTTCTCTTTGCTCTCCTCCACCTTTGGTCACTGAAGTGGTTTTAGATACTGGCAATTATTTATGACTTATCAATTATTTCCTTGGACTTTCAGGGTTTTGTGCTCCAGTGATTTTCCTGTTACCTCAGTCTTACTTCAGTAGCTCTTGTCATATCTTTCCAGCAAGACTCAAAAATTTGATTTATATTTTCTTCTCTCTACCCCACTCACGCAGACCTTTCTGTGCTCCCATGTCTTCAATGACTGAGGTCAGATTCCAGTGTAACCCTCACCCTTAGTATATTCAGTTTCTTTCCCTCTAAATTTGTTGTTGGTTTCTGGATTCTCTTACATATTTTAAAAATAGGTCTTAATGAAGAAACCTTTGTATTTTCTATACCTTTAGCTGTCTGCTTTTCCAGTTCACAGACTATCTGAGTTGGAAGGGACCCACAAGGTTCATCAAGTTCAGTTCTTAAGTGAATGTCCCATGTGGGGATTGAACACACAACCTTGGCATTATTAGAACCGTGGTTTAACTGACTGAGCTCATGTTTCTGGGTTAATTAACCTTGAAATGGAATTTTGCAGATGATGCTTATGGGCAACTTAGATGTTGTTCTTCCTCAAGTGTTTCAGCATTCATAATTTTCTGCTTATTCTTAATGATAATATTTTTGTATCTTATTTAGACTTTTCAGCAGATTACTTCTTTCAGTTTGTTTGTTGAATACTCATGAGACTTGCTATGAACCACTGTGTGCATCTACTTCATGAAGCTTTGGTTATCTTCAAAGTATTCCAGAAGCACTGTGAGGCACTTGGTTGCATCTGTTCCTTCAGTGACTTGCTGAAGTAGTTACATATTTTGCTGAACACACATGCATTTAACATTCATATGCACATATATATGTCATACCTTTGTAAGCAGAACAAGATTTTCGTATTCATCCATTATTTTGTTTACCATGCATTGCTGCCCTCTCATTAGGTACTACCTTTCCTTCTCAGAAACAAATAATACATGTACCAGCTACAATTAGAAAATAAAAAAAAAAGAATATGAATAGATAGCTAAGATTAGGTTTAATATGGAATCTATTCAATGCAAGAAATTTCATTTTTCCTGACAACTACCCTACTGATCTTTTAGTTAGGTTGCATGTCAGACCTAATTTAAAACTGATTTTTAAAAAAAGCAAAAAACAATCCGCAAAACCCCAGGAGCACAATTTAAAAATACAATTATCAACTGACTTCATACTAGGCATATGAAAAGGACATTTTTCTTGTCACTCTGGTTCTAGCCTCTCACTTTTGAACTAAATTGGATTATTGCCATTGATTCATCTGGAATAGGCTCCCCGTCACTTTAAGGCAACGGGTGAGATAAAAGAGCTGTGCAGTCTGTCAGATGAATTCTCTTTAAAGAAGATAAACAGCACTACATATTTTAGTTAGAGCTATTATTAGAAGCTGATGTTAAGGTGATAATGCAATTAGTAGTGTTGGGGAATATGACACTTCACATGCTGCATATTGATGTTTCTTCTCTAGAAATCCTTGATGCTAACTGTTTCTGTCAGACAAGGTAACATGCCTGTATATTTCATCTGACAGAAGGAGCAGCTTTGCATAAGCAGATCTGGAAATCAACCAAACCAAGTGAAAAGAGGCATCCTTTTCATGAGTAGCACTTTTAATAGTGCTCATAAAGTAAATCTATTCTGTCAAGGAGCTGTAAGACTCTGTGTGAAGGCAGTCTACACTTACTTGAGATCCAAGATAAGGCCATAGACAGAAAGATAATATGATGAAAGTGTTCCAACTTGTTTCCAAAGACTACTAAGTTTCAAACTTCTCTTTAAGAAACACAGATGTTACTTAATTATGTTGCTAAATAAATGTACAAAATGTAAATTACATTGTTTTCTATTTCTTGTAAAATTAAATGATTACAGTCGGCCCTCTTGCACTTTGCACCCCCCATATTACAGCTTCAGATCTTAGCGACATGAGGTTTTAGCGATGAAGGAGAACTGTTTTCGCAACTGCACATGTGGGACCTGCTGTTGTGGTGGTGGCAGCAGTGGCAGCGGCGGTGGCACAGGTGGCAGCAGCAGCAGCGTGTGTGGTGGCAGGGGCACATGCAACGGGGGTTGGGGCGGTGGTGTGGGTGGCAGCAACAGCGGCGCAGGTGGTGGCTGTGGCACGGACGGCGGTGGCATGGCCACCATTCAACACGGAAGTAGGGCTTCGCAGACTCTGATTAAGACCACAGGTGCGCGATATAGGAGACCCGACTGTAATGGGTTTTTCAGCACAGTGTTTACACACTATATTTTATTAATCTCTTTACCATGGGAAAAATCAAATGTCTTAACCTTAACTTTCCACTAGGTAGATTGTGTGCTATCTGCCAGTATTCAGTGTGCTAGAGGACTTTGATGTTATGCAGAAACATATTCACCTAGCAGAAGTAAAAACCTTTCCTCAGTGCAGCAAATATCACTTTTGAATTTGGTGTTTATGCATAAAGAAATTAGACAACTATTTTCCAACCAACTTCCCACTGACTGTGGAGGTCAAGATTTAAGAATATGATGATCACGAAAAATTAGGAGAGATTACATTTATTCCCATATAGTGCACAGAAAATTGCTGAAGATGGATCCATTGAGCCCCTAGCAGCCTGTCTGCAATGAAATTTTAGATTTTACAGGAACTTCAACATTTGCATTCAGTTCAGAGTTTTTTTCAAGAACCCAATACCACTCATTAATATTGCAAGAAAGCATGGTTACAGAAAGGATGACATTATTCTTATCTTATACCAGAAAAGCAGAGAGAGTAAGCAGTATTCACAAGTGGCTGGAATAACAGACATTGCAACATCTTGAAAGTATTCAAGCCAGACTCTGCTACTTATACAGGAGCAAAAACACTCTGAGTAAAAGAACTTCACCAATATAATAATATTTAGAAAGTCATGTGAAACTAAAAAATGTTAATAATATTTGTTAGGATGAGAGAGTTATTAAATCTACTTGGTAAGATTAAAGATTATGACACCTCAACAGAAATATACCATTATAAAATATATGTTTAATAGAGACTGCATATGCAAGAAGAATCTTTTGATTAATTTATAACTTATATTCAATTAATGACTCAGAGAGACAACTACAGAACTTTGACAGAACCCACTATAAGATATCAGATACAAGATATCAGACCAGAACCACAGAAGAGATTACAGCACAAGAGAAAGAATGGAAAACCAATACATCTCTGTCAAACTACAAAAGGAAAAAGAAATTACTCCATGTCTAGAAAGCAAGCAATTTATGCCAATGTTTAGAAAACTGACCATCAGGAAATTGGAAGCTAATAACACAAGTAGAAGAATGAGGAATTTAATCCCTAGAGGAATTGAATCTGTTGAAGGAGTTTGAGAGGCCTCTAGTAGGCATTATTTCCTTCTCCTGCACATACACAGAATTACAGAATCACAGAACCAAAAAGGTTGGAAAAGACCTTTGATATCATCAAGTCCAACCTATTACCAATTACGTTACCTATTACCTTATCTATTACCAACCTATTACCTAACACCATCACATCCTCTAAATCATGGCACCAAGTGCCTCATCTAGTCTCTTTTTAAACACTTCCAGGGACAATAACTCCACCATCTGCCTGGGCAGACTGTTGCAGTGGTGAATCACTCTATCTGTGAAAATTTTTTCCTACTATCCAGCCTAAACTTCCTGTGGTGGAGCTTGAGATTATGTCTCCTTTTACTGTCACTGGTAGCCTGAGAGAAGAGACCAATCGCCTCCCGGCTACAACCTCCTTTCAGGTAGTCGTAGAGAGCAATAAGGTCTTCCCTGCCTCTCCTCTTCTCCAGTCTAAACAATCCTAGGGCTCTTCATAGGGACTCTGGTCCAGTCCCTTCACCATCCTTGTTGCCCTTCTCTGGACTCATTCGAGCCACTCAACATCTTTGTTAAACTGAGGGGCCCAGAACTGGACAAAGTACTCAAGGTGCAGCCTCACCAGTGCAAAGTAAAGGGGAAGAATTACTTCTTTAGCCCTGCTGTCCACACTAATCTTGATACAGGTCAGGATGCCATTGGCCTTCTTGGACACCTGGGTACGCTGCTGGCTCATGTTAAACTTCCTGTCAACTGGTATCCCAAGGTTCCTTTCTGTCTAGACAGTCCCCAGCCACTCAGTCCCTAATCTATAGTTCTGCATGGGGTTGTTGTGTCCAAAGTGCAGGGCATGACACTTAGACTAGTTGAATCTCATTCTGTTGGATTCTACCCATCTATCCAGCCTGTCAAGGTCCCTCTGCTGAGCCCTCCTACTTTCTAATAGATTGACACTTGTTCCAAACTTGGTGTCATCTTCAAACTTACTAATGAAAGACTCAATCCTCTCGTCCAGATGTCATGGTCCAGTTGGCTAGGCTGGACAGTGATGGTTCATTTGCAGGATCTCAGAGTGCAAAACAAAATTCCGAGAGAGGGTTTAGATTTGATCAAACAGTGAGACTTTATTAAGTGCCCATAAAGCGACAATATGATAGATGAAAGGGTGAAAGTAAAGAGAAAAGAGGTAAAGAGGTTATAGTTACCACCAGATGAAACAAGTCCTCAAGTGCCCGATAGACCACTGTCAATGCAGAGGTGGGAGAAGCTTCCGAAGTTTCGTTGCTAGGGGGTCATCTTTTATACACCTTGCTCCCTCATCTGTCCCATGGTCTCTTGCCAAGTTCTGCCTTTCTCAGCCATGCACATCCAAGGAGGACTCTCAGAAGTGTGGTGAGGGTCAGAAGTGAGTGGCCTTCTGCCAAGGGGTGTGTTTTCATGTTGCAATGAACAAATCCATCTTCCTGGACTGTGAGTTGTAATGGTTCCTTGATCCTTGGAGAATAGGTACAGAATGTGGCATTCTATCCCCCCCATCAGAGAATGATACAACACACTGGGCACCACACTGCTCATTGCTCTGGGTTATCTGCACCTGGGTTTCCATAGGAACCGCATTTCAGTTACAGTCCAGGGAGCAGCTCCGGCAGCCGCAACTTTCAGGTAGGTAGGCTGCTGCAAACTGTTGCCATCATCTTAGCCTAAGTTTTCGGGGTACTTTACATTGTCCAAGTCCCTGGTAACAATGTTGAGATAATACTCTTCTTCTGACTGACTCCTACACCACCCCATGGTTCAACTTGTAGTCTGGGCTCTGTCATGTTCTTGTCATGTTGTCAGGGCTCAGCAATAAAGATATTAAACAGGACAAGCCCCAACACCAATCCTTGGGAGACACCATACAGAACTTCACCAGGAAAGGAATTTCCACAGTTAGCTAAATCCTTCTTCCACCAGTTCAGTTTAATCAGATATTTGGAACTGGGGTTATCCTTCCCCTGTACTCGGCACTGGTTAGACCACATCTCGAGTACTGTACCCAGTTCTGGTCTGGTCTCCCCAGATTAAGAAGGATATTGAGCTGCTTCAGAGGGTCCAGAGAAGAGCGACAAGGATGATGAAAGGACTGGAGAACAAACACTAAGGGGAGCGGCTATGGGAACTGAGGTTGTTCAGTCTGGAGAAGAGGAGACTCAGAGGTGACCTGATTGCTGTGTACAACTACCTGAGGGGAGGTTGCAGTCAGGTGGGTGTGAATCTCTTCTCTCAGGCTGACGACACCAGAACAAGAGGGCACAGCCTCAAACTACGCCAGGGGAGATTTAGACTGGAT
Organism: Pitta sordida; assembly: GCA_013390025.1. Taxonomy (NCBI): domain Eukaryota; kingdom Metazoa; phylum Chordata; class Aves; order Passeriformes; family Pittidae; genus Pitta; species Pitta sordida. Next base: position 37,666 of record WEKX01010359.1, read on the forward strand.
GTTAGGAAGAGCTTTTTCCCAGAGAGAGTGATCTCTCATTGGAATGGTCTGCCCAGGGAGGTGGTGGAGTCACCTTCCCTGGAGGTGTTTAAGAGAAGACTGGATGAGGAGCTCGTGACATGGTCTAGATGGTGGGTGGCTTGGATGGATGGAGCGTGGTGCCTGTGGTTCCACGCTTGTGGGTCTGGGAGTTGGACTGGATGATCCTGTGGGTCTCTTCCAAGTTGGAATAACCTGTGAAACCTGTGAAACTGAGTTATGTGGAGATCAGAGCAGCAGAAATGTAAATAGACATTTGAATACTTTGTACAGAAGAATTGCTCCAGACTAGGTCAGCAAAGAATGTTGTCATTTTCTCTATTCATTAACCTTTATGCATTTTATAAATAAATATGTGTGACACATCTAGACAAATCTTCTGGGTCCAAATTCAATATTTTTTTCCATTACGGAATGCCTTATTTCGTTTGATAGCTCTGGTAACTGGGCTGGAAAGCTGTCAGGTTGTGTGGGCCTAACAGTGAGGTTCTATTGCCTCTATATTAACCTCATATTTCAAAGTTAGTACAGCAGAAAGTACTGATACACAGATTTTAACACAGAGATTAAAGTAAATCTATATCTTTAAAATATCAATGTTTAGTCAGAGATTTAGCATATGTTTACTACATATGCATTCATACGGATGTCAGACATACATATATCTTACCTTTGTTATGGAAACGCATGACAGCATAACCTGGAGTTTGATTGCTCCTGAAAATTTCTTTTTCCTGTGTCCTTTTTTCAATCTGTTTTCTCATGCCTTTTATTGTAGAGGAATTTTTAGAGAATAGAGGGCACAAAGAAATATTCACTTTGTTACAACATCTTGGTACTTTCTGAGGTAACCATGGTGATTTGACCTTGAATTCAGATAAAGAAAGAAGCCAGCAGAGATAAGAGGGATGAGGAATGTGGAAAGTGCTGCCAGGTGCTCCTAGAGTATTCTCCAATCAAAAAGTTAGTTAAGGCGTGTGTATTTAGTGTAGCAACCAATGTTAGAGTTGGATTAGGTGCAAGATAGACTCATGTGGCACATGTACGGAAGTAGAAAGGGGATAAAGGGGATACTTTGTTTGTAATAAACTGAGCTTTCACCATACTTCTATGAAGAATCGTGATTGACTTCTGCCTGGCTCTTCACAACATTTTATACTGATAACTAGAGCCCATAAGCTTGTTTCAAATTATTAGGAAATGTCTATCAAATGAAATTTCTATAGTTTTAACACCAATAAAAACATAATCTTCTATGACTGATTTTATTATAGGATTACTTCCCTTTTAGCCCACATGTCCCAAGGTACCACTGTGAGAGTCACATAAAGCAACTAAACAGAAATATCTGTCACCACCCTTCCTCCCCAGTCATTACTGCAATTAACAGCAGCACTGAATGAAGAATGGAGACATTATTTCCTGTGCCCAAAAGGATGCTCTTCACAGCACATCGACACGCTGTCTTAGGATCCATATGACTCACTGCTCTCTGACAACTGGTGTTCTCAAACCCTGACAGATGCTTGCTAAGTTGCTTGCTAAGATAACATGTGAACTGAAATCGCGTTTTCTTATTGGAAATACTGAAAATTATGCAGATTTATCATCCTTTCATAGATAAAAAAGTCAAAAGATTTCTGTGTAGCTTCTTTACCCATGGTTCTGCTAAAAAAGCCTGAATTGGCTTTAATAGAGAGGGATTTAATAACCTAGTTATGTTGTGATGATCTAGCTATGTCTGATACATAACTGAAGTAATATAAGCATATGTCACATTAGGCTATTGCAGAGTAATGCTTAATCAGATTAAGAACATCTTAAAGGCTTGTCTCACAGCTCTAGTACACCTCCAAAGTTCCTGCTAGTGTAGTTTTTTTTGTTGTTACCAGATACACTGATTGAGTGACTACAAGACGAGAGGTAACACACAGCTTCCACGGCACTTTCTGAGAGAAGGGTGGTATTGGAAATCACCCCTTCTGACAACCAAGGGGCTGAGACAGAAACAGTAGCCTAGTAAAGCATTAATGTATATTAATAGGAGCAATTATTGAAAAGGAGAATAAGAATTTAAGAAGAGTAATGACTGATCATTCAAGGCTGACTTTTTTATACTTTCTAGTGCCTGATATATCCCCCTTCCTCATATCATCTCTCCAGGTGATTTTAGTAACTTGAATAGGTAGCTAACACAATTCTGCTGATTAAGTGTCTCATTTTAAGAAAAGGCTCTAACTTGTTTTAAACTTGTTGCCTCCTCTCCTAATTTGACACAGTTTTTATTGGATCAGAAGACATGTGCAGTTCTGTGCACCCCAGTTTAAGAAGGATGTTGAGCTGCTTGAGAGGGTCCAGAGAAGGGTGACAAGGATGGTGAAAGGACTGGAAGACAAGCCCTGTGGGGAGCGACTACGGGAACTGGGATAGTTCAGCCTGGAGAAGAGGAGGCTCAGAGGTGACCTCATTGCTGTTTACAACTACCTGTGGGGAGGTTGCCACCAGGTGGGTGTGGACCTCTTCTTTCAGGCTGACGACACCAGAACGAGAGGGCATGGCCTCAAGCTATGCCGGGGGAGGTTTAGACTGAATGTTAGGAAGAGGTTTTTCACAGAGAGAGTGATTGCATTGGAATGGACTGCCCAGGGAGGTGGTGGAGTCACCGTCCCTGGAGGTGTTTAAGAGAAGACTGGATGAGGAGCTTAGTGACATGGTTTAGCTTGGGGGTTTTGGGCTGGATGGTCCTGTGGGTCCCCCCTGGCTCTGAGTGGCCTGTGCGCCTGTGAGGGAACTAGGATTATGTTCACCACTCTGGGATGTGCGTTCGGTCTCTGTACGGGCGTTAGATGGTGAGTTGGACTAGATGATCCTTGTGTGTCCCTTCCAACTCATAGTATTCTGTGATTCTGTGAATCTTACTAATTAATGGGTTTATGTTATGCAGATCCTTTAAAATCACTGTTTAATAAGAAGCATGATTTCCAAAGTTCTGTGTACAGTGAAATACTCTCTCTTAAGGATACAAAAGTTGGTTTTTTTTTTCATCTGAGGTTACAGTTATTTTGGTCAAAAAAACATTCAACTTCAAAATTTCAATGATGACTTGTATCCTAGACATTGTACCACATAATGCGCTACTTTATGGAGTCTCTCATGATAGATGTACTTGCATTTGCTCTCACATGTAACAGACACACATCAATATTGTCCGTTTTTAAAAAAGAAATAATACATTTCATTTATAGGAAATATATTTTGTTGTATGACATGGTAGATTAACAAGCAGATGCAAGGCTAAGGGCAACAAATTTGGTGATTCCAAGGTATGGTTTAGGGTAGTATATTATATATTAGACAGCTCAACACTTTGAAGGGATGTAAGCAGAAACCTAATTCAACTGTGGAAATAAAGTGGGATTGTCACCAGCTGATTTGCAGATTGTGACTGTCTATTACACCAAAATATGTTCAGAAATACTGTTGGATATTAACACTATTGGATATTGTAACCTTATATTTGAAATTCACCTGTTTGGAGCAGTAACATCACTTGGGTTTCCTTACAAACATTTAATGTCCTGGAATAACAGTTTTAAGATCATGACCCCTGGATACCAGGAGCCTGCTCTGGGTGAAAAGGGACTAGTCCTGCCTAGCAACATTCTCATTTTGAGAAAGGAAGAAATATTTTTGGCAGTGGAGAAAATGGGCAGCCTCAGGGGATTTTTACTGAAAAAGGGAGAGTGTTCAATGACATTAGACAAGAGTTGGTAGAAGAGCAGCAGGAATTACATAGGATTCCCCAGTTTTCTCAGTCATCTGCAGGAAAACAGTGTTCTTCTAGAAATGTATTTAATTAACTGAAGGCTTCTCAGGAAAGCAACAACAAACTCCTGGGAATTAGTTATACAAAAGGACAGCAAACATCAAGAAAAATCCAAATTTTGTCTGCTGGTCATATTTTCATGTGCCTTGGAAACAAGACAGAAGACCAGGATGATGTTTAAAAATCTAATATCCTCATGTCTTATACAATACCTTCTTTCTCTATCTTTCAGTATAATCCAAAACATTTTATTACTAGCTAGTAAAATTTTCTTTTCTTGTCACTGTACCATTTACTTCTCCTCTTTGCCTTTTCCAAGACCCATTAGACTGAACTAGACTGAAAAATTCCTGAACCTCTGAGGGAGCAGTATCTCACCTGTAGAACCTTTCTGGTATATTTTTTGCTGTTTGAACTAAGTGTGATGCAGTGGGAGACAAGACGTAATTAGAGAAACCAAAAAAATGTTTCATGACCTGCAGATGATTTCGCCATACAACTTCCTTTGAGTTCTTCTGTGTCAGCCATATGAAACTCATAATTTCACTCTTTCCAAATAATTCCAACTTTCAGATAAGTGTCCAGTTGTGTTGATATATAAGAAGCTTCAACACAAATTTCTGTGTTCTAGTTTTTACTGACACAGTTGGCCAGTCTAGTCCCACATATCTAGGATGTTATCAGTAAGGACAGCCTATAACAGAAATTCATTGTGCATGTTAAAAATTAAGTCATATTACCAAGTCTTTTTGAATTGAAATAACAATATGTGACATGATAACAGCTTAATGGCAGATGGATCTCAATGAACCACAGAAGAGAAAGGTATACCTGCAGGCCCAAAAATAGATGACTGTGTGAGGTTCCATCAGACAGGACAATACGTGGTTTTTGTCCCAATTTTTTTTTTTTTTTTTTTTTTTTTTTGTAGTATAAGGAAATGAAAGTAGCAGAGTCTAGCAATGATCACAAAACCCCCTGTGGAATCTTCTTTGTTGCTTGAAAGTAATAGTAGATGTAACACACTAAGCTACATTCCAAGTACTACTCTTGGTATTATAGAATGGACACTTGTTGGTTTTGACAGAAATTGTACATACAAAATAAAAATCCACATTCAGTTAGCTGTGCCTTTCCAGGCTGTGTTTAATTGCCTTTAGAATAGAGAGCAGTTATCTCTCTCATCTCACAGACCAGCTGTAGTGCTGCTTCCAGCAATGAAGGATTTAAACCTTCAAGAGAGAAATCCTTAAGTGAAAGAGTGCTGATAAGTGCTCTTGGTAATACTGTGAACAGGATTGTCACTGAGTGTCCCGGATGACATTGGGATTCTGGCACTGAAGAATAACTTTGCATGAAATAAATTACTTTCTCTCCTATCCAGGATATCAGAAAGATCTGCAATAGTTGCCTTTGAGCAAAAGGACAAATAAGAAAAAGGGTGTTTAATCTTAATAATGCCTTGCTAATTCTCATTAATGAGTCAGATATCCTTCATGAATTATAAAAAGAATAATGAAATGAAAGAAAAACATATTGATAAAAAGCAATTAGAATAAATCCCAAAGAAGTCCAACTCATGAGAATATTTTAAAAAATCCACTTTAGTATAGTAGTGAGTGTCCCTGCCTGTCATGCAGGAGTCTGAGGGTTTGATTCCTGCCAGGGTTGCAGTGGTGCCGTTTAAGAGTTGGACTCGATGATCCCTGTGGGTCCCTTCCAACTCAGAATGTTCTGTGATTCTGTGATTAAGGTCATTTTACGCTAAAATGGTGTACTGATCGATAGGAAACTCAA